>PVLA01013302.1:0-20878 GCA_004027455.1 Hydrochoerus hydrochaeris
GATCTTTGAGCAGAACTGTTTGTAGTCTGACTGTTTGAATATTTACTATGTACCCTTTAACTTTGTAACTTGAACAACTACATCCAGGATGACAGTATGTAATTTATAAATTACTGATTTCTTAGTGGGGCTTTTTCTCATTCTCCTTTTTCTTTCTTTCTTTTAGAATTCTGTATTGTTGCTACCTTTTTTTCTGTTTTGTTTCTTTTTTCTCTTCTCTAAATAAAATTTAAAAAATGTATAATTGCTATTGTAAAAAAAGAGGAAATAGGAAGCGCTATAAAAGATATAGCTGCATGTATGTTTAGATGTATAGGATTGATGACCATATTTCTAGGTTCTTGGATTGTTGAACAGATCTGTTTGCACTCTCACTGCTTTAGTGGCCACTTTGTGTGCTTTAATTCTGTAACTTGCATAACTATTTCTAAAAGAACAATATGTAATTTATTAACTAGTGATTTCTTACTGTTTATCTTCTTTTCTTGAAGTTCTGTAATATTTCTACCTTTTTCCTGCTTTTTTCTCTTTAAATTAAAAAAAAGTTCATTAATTCACCGTGGGTTTCTGAAAAATCATATTTTATCCAAAACCTGTATTTTCATGTATACCTGTTTATACAAACATATTTATAGCCAACTTAATAACCAAATTGATGACTGTCATTTAAAATACGGCTTCAAATCACTTGGACCACAAATACAGTTACAGTGTATTTGGACCACAAAATTCTCTTCTCAAATGTAGTTTATAGATGGTTTTTATCTAAAGTAAAGATTATTTATCATAGTTGGTAAGAAAGACATATTTTAAAAAGCCAAAGAAAAGTAAACACATAGAATGGCACTATACTAACAGAACTGACAAAGCCAAAAGCAACTAATTGACATGTTCTTTATCACCAAGCTTCAGTTCCACTTTCTCTTCTGAAACTTGCACTGTAAAAGAATATCATACGGTCTTACCCAGGACATCAAGATCAAGGGACTGTGCTAGCCTCTTTGCACCATCAGCACCAAAGATATGAGTTTTGTGTTTACATTTTGGACACTGGAAAACACTCATATTCTGGATAAGGCCAAGAACCTAAAATAATAAAAATAAATTGAAATTAAAATAAAATCACGTCAGATCTCAATACATCATTTCAATATGTTTTTACAGTGTATCTACTAGGTAGTTGATATAAGGATGTTACAGTCCTTATATCTGTCCTTAAGGAACTCACAAGTTAGAGATCAAGACATAGGTAGTTAACTTTAATATGGTGATAAATGCTAAAAAGAGATGAGTAAATAGCAACCAAAAAAATCTTTAACTGGGAAGAAGAAGAATTTTGAAATTGGAGAAGGTGAGACCTACAGTAGAAAATACAGACAGAAGGAAGAACACAAGCAACTCAGCAAAATAAAACTATTTGGGCTGCAACCCAGTGGGTGGTCAAGGCAGAAGATGGTTTGGTAACAAGAGTTAGGGTCAGATGGCAAGATGCTATATGCTATCTATTCATCCGAGATTTTCTTATCAGACATAAGAAAGCACAAAAGTTTTTAAAATTGAAAAGATGGTATCAAAGAGGTAGTACTACACAATCAAATATGTGTGGTAGAAACTTACTGAAGCCAACACAAAGCAAGGGCAGAAACAGAGGAAAACAGTTAAGAGGTCAACTATGGACAGTCCCATGGTCAATACTAGGCTAAATAAAAGGCAAAACAAAAGATACGTAATACAAAATAAGGAGGTAGGTTTCTTGCCAAAGGGAAGGGGACTAAGAAATGGAGGAAAGGGGGCAAGAGGGGTGAGAAAGGAGCTGAAGAAAGAATTAAACTATGTGTGTATACCAACTCCCCATGAGGAATGCAATCAGTAGGTACTGTAAACATGTACTAATAAAAAAACCTGAAAACAATACTAACCGATATATATTGAGTGCCTATTACATGTCATGTACTATAATAAAGTGCTTTAAAGGTACTATCTTATTTGTTCCTCATTAGAACTTTAGTAGTGAGTATTTTATCATACCCCTTTTGTAGCTGAGAAAGTGGACAGTGGTAGCAAAAGACTGAATTTCAGCTCTTGTTAGAATGTTTTTGCTTAAAACAAAAGTTCTCTATCTTCTACACAAAATAGTTCTTTAGTAAACATTATTATTCAATAGCCTCACTGAATAAATATACTGACTCTGCAAATATTCACTGTATTCATGTTCCTTTTAATCAGCAAAACAAACTGTGGTTATTTTCACATAATGAAATGCTATACAAAGAAGCCTATAGCTACAATCCACAGTATGTGTGAACACTGCAAACAATTCCAAGCAAAAAAGCTAGTATGAACAATATACACTCTATCACTATATATCCCATTTATAAAAAAGTTCACAGGCAACACCAATCTAGGTGTCACAGTGTGGGGTCCAGTCAGGTATGGTGGTGCATGGCCTATAATCTCAGCACTCTGCAAGGCTGAGACAAAGGGATTACAAATTCAAACTCAACCTAGGCAACTTAATAAAACCTGGTCTCAGAAGAAAAAAGAAAGTGGCCATAAGAAGAATAAGCAATAAAGCAAGAAGTAATAAAGTAGTGAGTATAAATAACGAAAACAATGGTGTATTAGGTATCCTACAAACCTGCATACAAAAACAATCACCTGCTTTGTAGTCTATAAAAATGAAGATGTAGCAGTGTAATTAAGATGAGTTCCTTGGGAAGAACAATTTCCTATTCTTCCTAACACTCCAATGAAAGACTGAAAGAAAAATCTAACCCCAGAGAAGTTCCAAAATGATAGAATTACATATTGAAAGGCCTAACAAGGTAATCATGTGGCCACTGAGTACTTCACATGTGGCTAGTCAGAATTAATTCCTAAATGCCTAGTCTTCCATTTTGGAATGCCCATTACAATGGAACATAATGCAACTTTTTCTCTTCAAATTCTTGATCCTTTAATTTTTCTAGGTAATATACATGAATTTCATGTAAAATTTCAAAAAACTGCAATCTTCAACATAAATAGGTTAAGATGTATTTTTAGTAGAAAATATACACTATCAATGATAGTATGAGTCAATGCATGTAAAATATTTCAGCAATTTTTTAAACTTATAAACTATTTTTATGTTTTTTATCCAAGTATATCATGAAGACACAAAATACACAAATCCTAAGTGTACGGAGAGACAGACTTATAAAAAAACACCCACATCACTGAGGCCCTGTCAAGAAATGAAACACTGTCATGACATTAGATATTTCTTTTTATACCCTTCAAAAGAATTCTCCAAAGATATGCACTAGTCTGATTGCCAACATCATACATTTTTTTTCCTGGTCTTGAACTTGATATGAATACAATTATACAATGTATTTTTTGTCCAACTGATTCATATAGCTAAACTTTTTGTTGAGTTCCACAATTTTGTAATGCATTCTCCCATTGAAACACAATGTTTTTCACAGAACTAGAAAAAAAGTTCTATTTTCAGGCTCTGGATTTTATAAATAATGCTTTTATGAATGTTTTTATACATCTCCCGCCTCTTTTTTGGCTAAGTGTTAGGTTCCACCCCAACAATTATTTCTACTGTGGATTTAACTTGCACTGTCATAGTTATTAATAAAGGTGAGAATATTTTCAAATGTTTATTGGCATTTGTATATTATCTTCTGAAAAAATGTTCATGTATCTTGTTTATTCTTGCAACTAATTTTTTTCTTAATGAATTGTAAGATTTCCTAGTGGTTTAAAACAAAATCTGTTGGTTAAAAATACAAAAATCAACATTGAAAAAACAAGAACTTTTTTCCATACACCAATAATGAACAAACTGAGGAAATCAGGAAAAGAATTCCATTCACAATAGCTTAAAAAAAAAAACAAAAACAAGAGATCAACTTAACCAAAGAAGTTAAAGATCTATCTCCACAATGAAAATTACAGAACAGTGATGAAAGAAATTAAAAATACAATGAAGAAATAAATTAAAGATACTAAAAGATGGAAAGACCTCCTGTGTTCATGGACCAGCAAAATTAATACTGTTAAAATAGCCATATTACCAAAACAATCTACAGATTCAGTGTAACCCCCTCAAAGTGACAATGATGTTCTTCACAGAACTAGAAAAAAAAAGTCCCAAAATTCCTATGGAAATGCAAAAGACACAAAATAGTCAAAGCAATCCTAACCAAAAAGAGGAATGCTGGAGATATAATACCCTATTTCAAATCCTTCTATGAAGCCAGAGTCAAACAAACAACCAAACAACATACCCACAGCATGGTACCACCACAAAAATAGACATGTAAGCCATGGAACAGAGGACATAGAAACTACAGCCATATGATTCCTGACAAAGGAGTAAAAACCTATGTTGGAGAAAAGACAGCCTCTTTAACAAATGTTGTTGAAAAAACTGCGCATCCAAATGTAGAAGATTGAAACTATTTCACATCCTCTATAAATATCAATTTAAAATGGATCAAAGACCTAGGTATAAGACCTGAAATTGAAACTCCTAAATGAAAACACAGGGGAAACTACTGAAGCTGTAGGCACAGGCAAAGATTTTGTGAATATAACCTTAACAGCACAGGAAATGATAGTGAGAATCAATAATGTAACTATATCAAATTTAAAAGTTTCTTCACTGCAAGGGAGACAGCTAACTGAACAGACAACCTACAGAAAGGCAGAAAATCTTTGCCAGCTATTCTTTTGACAGAAGATTATACCTAGAACATAGAAAAAACTAAAAAAAAAAAATGTTACACCAAAAAGACCAAATAGCCCAATCAATGAATGGGAAAATGAATTGAACAGACACGTCTCAAAGGAAGTACAAATGGCCCATACGTGGATTTAATGTGTAGCAACATCAGCGGGGCATGGTGGTGCACACCTGTAATTCCAGCACTCAGGAGGCTGAGACAGGAGGATTTTTGCAAGTTCGAGACCAGAGCTACAAAGTGAAATCAAAGCCATTCTGAACTGTGTAGGGAGACCCCGTCTCAAGACAGAGAGAGAGAGTGACAGAGAGAGAGAGAGAGAGAGAGAGAGAGAGCGAGAAAAGGAAAGGGGGAAAAAGAGTGCAACATCATTAAGTACTAGGGAAATGTTAGTCAAACTATATTGAGATTCTACCTCATGCCAGTCAGAATGGCTATCATCAACACTACAAAAACTAAAACAAAACAAAAAACAATAAATGCTGGTGAGGATGTTCCTATACTGTTGGTGAGAATGTTAATTAGTACAACCATTATGAAAATCATTATGGAGGTGCCTCAAAAACTATAAATAGAACTACCATATGACCCAGATAATCACTCCCTGGTGATAGAATTAAAATAAGCTATAGAGATACTTACATAGCTATGTTCATAATAGCTAAGCCTAGATGCCCATTCACAGACAAATGAATACAAAAAATTATATATATATATATATATATATATATATATATATATATAATTTTGCTATTTCAGAAAAATGGACAGAAATGGAAATCACCATGTTAAATAAAATACAGATTACATAGACAATTATCACACTTTCCCTAATACTGTAAATGAAATCTTAAAAAGATAACATGAAAGTAGAAGGGAGCCTATTATTAGACAAGAGGAAAGAAATAAGTGGGAGGAAAAGGGGTATAAAAGAGGGCAAGGGTGATGAATACAATACAAATATACACATGTATGAAAATAGCATTAAACTCTGTATTTTATAAATTAATAGGTACTAATAAAATATATATTAAAATAATTCCTGTTCTTTTTAATTTTTATATGACTGTCATGCTGAAATATTTTAGTATAGTGCTTTAAATATAGTAAACCTCTCTTGCTTATTTTTATTTTCACTTTTGAAATAGTTACTGAAAACTTTAAATTTGTGGCTCACATTATATTTCCATTGGATTGTAGTTCTCTTGACAAAGTCTGATTACAGAATCTTTTCTGGTAGTCACCCTATCTATTTTAAAGTTCTAAAAGTGTACAAAAATATTTTATCAGATACTGCAATTTATTATAAATATTTTAAAACACCGAACAGAAATGAAATGTTTACTTTCAAGAATACACTGGAAAGAAAAGATACATGGAACAGATAAACTATCAAGTTTCTTTGCTTTCAGCTGCAATCACATCAATCAAAAATGCTAACACTCTAGCGTTTCATTCTGTGTAGAATCAATCTCTCTCTCTCTCTCTCTCTCTCTCTCTCTCTCTCTCTCTATATATATATATATATATATATATATTATCTTTAAAGAATGAATTAGTCATTAACTCATATTAGCTGTGGTAAAAGTCTAAAAGGTATGAATACCACACTAAAAAAATTTAGAAACTACTATTCTTATCTAAGAGCAAGTTTCTGTAATCATCAAGATTCTGAATAGTGGAGACCAATGTAATAAGGAAGAATATTAAAATATCTCTATCTCAATTTTATTCATAAAAAGTTCTCTGTTAAATAGGCAAGAATTCATATCCACGTTAGTTAAAAAAAAGCCTTACATCTTGTGAATACTTTATGTATTGTTAAGCTATTTGTGTTTATTGCAGATCTATTGTGTTTATCCTTTGATAGTAGAAACATTGGAAAACAGATGTTTTGCTATAGCTTAATTTACATAATGCCATTGAGATGCAGCTGTAAGCATGCTCAATCATTTTTTAATGCCTCATCGAAGTATAAGCTCCTTTTATTTTTTTAACCTCAGCTAGTTTCACTGAAAGAAAGCAAGCATTACATGCCTGACTAACATCAGCTATCACAAATATTTTACATTATTCTTATGTCATTCCAATCCATCACTGGCTCAGAATAGGAGCCTTTTTTTTTTTTACTAACTTTTAAAAAATTGACTCTCTTGAAATATCAACATTGTTCTGAATATTGGATTTTTGTGTCGAAATGTACTAAATAAAGCAGGCTCAAAAGGCCCCAGTTTTAATTTCTTCTTGGCATTTTAAACCAAGAATCAAATAAGTAACAAGCTAGATTTTCAGACTACTATATAATCCAATTTCCCAAGGTTACAATCAGGTTAAATGCTTGTTGGTTGGAACCTGTTAGAGGGATTAAAATCTATGTTTAAAGAAAAGTGAGGAGGAAAAACTCATTGTTAAATAGAGAATGAATAATAATAACTGAAATGTGTTACATTCATAAATGTCTTTCAGTTTTCCATTAGCCTTGAACCAGTTTTTGGTATGCACTTGAAGATGTGTACAGATATTATAATTTTTAAAAAATGAGATGGGAGTTCTTGTTTTAGTTCTTAGAAGAAGTGTTCTAACATAGAACAGTGAATAGAGAAGCCTGCTTCCACATTCCTCTCAGAGACCAGATTAGTAGCTGTGAGCCCACTACATGCAACTCAACTTCTCTATACTTTGAATTTTTAATCTCTCCAATGAGAAATTATGACTTACAATGTCTATCACTATAAAAATTACATGCAGTTACTATGTGCTAAGGTTATGCTAAGTACCAGGTATATAAGCTTATGATATAATGACCAATGGGATGGGTATTACCATATTTCATGGACAGGAATACTGACACTAGATTGTTTACTTAAGGTCACATAGTAAATTACAAAGCTAAAATTCAAACTATGTAGGGCATCAGTTTATTGATGGAGGTCACCAATCAAAATGAACATGAAATGGACCACATAATATTGTGCATGAAATTAGGTAGCCTGAGAAAACGGCAAGTCAATATAGTTTAGAACAATTTAACCTAATAATCAAGAACACAATTATAGGAAAGGTCTGATCTAAACCATCATCTTGTCACTAGGCACAACCATCAAGTTTTAGGCTTCATCCCCTCCTCCAAGATCTGGACAAGGAACTCTTTGCCCTTTCACTCTCAGTGTACCTCTCTCAATACCAAACAGAAGCTATGGATCCTGTTATGGCTTGTATCTAAGTGTGCCCCCAAAGCCTCATGTACTCATAGATGAGGCTTTTCAAAGGTGGTTGAATCTAGGGTGTGTGAATATGTATTAAGGGTGCATGATAACTAAACTGGTTTAGTATAGTTCTGGGTGTGGATAATGGAAGGCCCACCCTGGTTGTGGATGACACTGACTAACAGGTTTCTAGCCTGAATGGAATAAAAGGGAAAGGGAGGCTCGATACTGCTTCTTCACTGCCCTCTGCTTGCTATGCTATGCTCTTTCATCCTGCCCTGCCATGCTGCTCTGACTTGGCACCAACTGATTTGGGATAAGAATCTCCACAAATTGTGAGCTAAAATGAACCTTTTCTCTTTTAACTTATGGCTTTTGAGTATTTTGTCCGAGCATCGTGAAGACAGATCCTTATTTCCTCCACATTTTTAATTCATTAGTTTTCCTCCAACTTTACTTGTCTACCTGAATAATCAGAATTAGAGGATGAATAAATAGGATGAAGACAGTTCCTAAGCCCTACAATATCCAGTGATGTTCCATGATGGCCACAATATTAAGACTCAATTCTGAATTATCTGTAGAAGCTGCAAGGTAGAATGTGGGCTTTAGAAGCTGGGGTTGCAGCTCTGGGAACAGTACTTGCCTAACATGTACAAGATCCTAGTTTGATTCCCACTGTTGGAAACAAAATGTAGTACATTCTTGGGATAGGAGACCAGAAGATGCCCTCCTAAACAAATGGGCAGCTTTATATGAGTTTATCATCCAAAAAACGAGGAGAATAAAGTTCTCTACTTCACAGGATTGATGAGTCTAACTCATATAGATTGCACAGTATTCTAGTTTGCAGTACACATGATCTTTGAGGAGTTCCTGTGGAAAGACATAGATGAGCATATATTTTTAGTTTCTCAGATATAACTATGGTAGAGATGCAGAATGCTATATAGTCTTATAAATATTATCACTAAAAAAAGGTCATTTTTCTAAAAATAGTAAAATTACTCAATGGGAAGAAGGAAGCCATATGTGATATGTCATATGTAAACCATTTATATACTCCTGAAAAAGTATTTAAATAGCACCTTTCAAAGCCTCCAAAGAAAATGCTCAAAGATTCTTTAAAACTATATTAGTCTGTTTTTCATCACTAAAACAAAATACCTGAGGTAGACTAACAAAAGAGAGGTTTATTTAGTTCACAGTTAGATTAAAGAGCGTGACACCAGGAACAACTTGGATCTGATGAAGATCTCATGGTACACGGCAAGAACTTCTGGAAGAGGGAGATCACCTTACCTAGCTAGAAGGCAGAGACAGATTCAGGGCACAAGTTTACTCTTATAATTCATTCTTTTGAGAGCTCAGGGATCCCACACCCTTTCCAAGAACATCTCTCCAAAGACCCAAGGACTTTCTAATAAGCCCTACCTCTCAAATAATCTACCACTTACACTGAGGACCAAGCCTCCAACACATGAACCTTGGGGGACAAAAAAAACATCTAAGCCATGTAAACATCAAAGGTAAAAAAAAGTTCCCACAGAATCAAGGGAGACCATGTGATGATCAGAACAACAAATTATGCTCAAGAATGAAAAAGAATAAATTTAACACCTGCCTTCCTTTTCACGGAAGACTGCGTGTTTCTCAATTGCTTTTTAGTGGGGGTAGGCCAGAGAATTAGGTAAAACAGGCAAACTGGGTGCTGAAAAAGTTCTATGATCAGCATCACAATTCTAAAGGCTTTCAGAGGTGAAGACATAGAACTTTTGGTTAAAAAAATAATGTACTGCCATAAATAATTACTTTGCCAGAAAAATAATAAGCCTCACTTCTAATACTCACTTCCAAGAAGGTGTACCATACAGCAACTTGTGGGATCTTTGGTAATGGAAAGCATCAAGAAGACATTGATAGGAATCACATACTTGAGGCTCTAAGATAATCTAATTTTTAAAGAAATATAAATAGTCTTTAAAAGAGATGAGCTGGGTATGGTGAAGCATGCCTATAATCCCAACATTTGGGAGGCTGAAGCAGGAAGATAACTGTGAGTTCAAGACCAGCCTGGACTATATAGCATGACTCTGTCTCAAAAAAATAAAATAAATGAAAGAAATATAACCATTAACTTTTATAATTACAAAAAAGTTCTATGATAGTATTTTTCTTTCTTTTTCAGCAGAAAAAAATAAAATTTCTCTCTTACAAGACAAATAATTATTTACAAGGCTGAAATACTTATAAAATTTTCAGAATTATTTAATTGGAAGTAAGTAAGTTCAGTAACCAGCACTGGGCTTTAAGATACATATTTGTTGTAGGATAAGGATCTCTGACTGCAGACCTAATCTCTTATTTCTAGTATATCGACCTGAGCAGAAAACCAGCTCTTGGTATGTTTATTAAAATGGCAACATAACTCTCAAAATTCCATTGAATTCACTCTGATTTGAAACTCACTACCCAATGCAATCAATTGCCAATCCTGCCAATTTTTCCTTCAAAATATCAGGTATGTTCAATTCACCCTTCCATGTTTATCACCATTATTCTAAATCAATGCCTATTACCTACACCAAGTTTTCCAACTTTTTTTCAGAGACAAAGTCTCACTATGTAGCTCAGGCTGGCCTTGAACTCACAGCAATTAAGAAAAAGAAAATTTTATATCTTGATCAATATAAATAAACATACATGTATGTTCATAACTGATAAAAAATAAAAAAAATCATTATGAAATAAGATTTTACCCTGACACTGCATTTATTTTTGGACTATTGCTGGGTCACAACTTGCAATATGAATAACTCTGACTATTGTGTGTTTTATTTGTCTTCACTAGATTAAAACTTTTTAAAGTTCCATTCTAATTATGTTTACTTTCTAGTCACCATTTTTTATGGATTCCTCTTTTAAGAAGAAAGTCCAAACTCCTTGGCCTACCCAGATATAATACCTCAACTACAGACAAATGGAACAGTCCTGAACACAATTTGTGTTTTCTTGACTCTTTTCTGATTGAATTTCCACCCCCTCTAGTCCCTAGTTCTGCCTAGCAAAATCCTACTCCACTTAGCGTGCATTTAGTTAGTAGTTACATATTCTAGGCAGTGAGAGAGCACAAAAAAGGATTTCTCAGGTATAAAATGAGGGTAAAATTCTTTCAGGTAGAAAAACAGCATGCCTAGAGGTCTGAGGAAAGAAATGGTACTGAGAAAAGTCAAAGAAATGCAAGACCAATCTGGTCATGGCAGAGAAAATGTGAGTGAGAGCTCATAAGCCTTGGGAAATGGAACCACAGATAACAGATGGTGTCACATTCTAGATCAAAGTATTTATCACACCTGTAAGGGTGTTCACGGTATGTCTTCTTGCTGCCTCATAACATGTTCTCCTATAAAGACTGATAGGTAAACCTGCTATGAGATATGAGCCAAAGTAGATAAATGTACAAGTATTTCACAGAAAGGATTTTAACTTTTCCAGGGAAAGCTTCCTAAGCAGAAATATAAAACATGAGTTTGAGTTCCAAAGCCGATAATAACTTAGTGGACTAAGGACCAGCATGTAAAATTACAGGGACAGGAAAAAAAAAAATCATAGCTCTTCCATGAAGTTATCCTGATAGTCTAGAGGAAAGGATGTTTTTGGTCTCCTTGGAATTTACAGTAAATACTTGAATAAAGAAGCTTCATCTTCTTTGTTTAAAAATCATCAGTGGAAGGGTATCATAGTACTTACACAAAGCACTCATTATCAGTAAATATATATTTGTGGAATAAGTAACTGTGGAGTTAAAATTAAATGACCCCTTAAATGGTGAAGGAGCAGGCAGGAAATACACGTTAAGATACTTCAGGAACCAAAAATGACATTACAAAAGAAGGGAGGGCTGGATAGCAAAATTCCTGTGACACAAAAGCTCAATGGTTTCCAAATCAAGGTGCCTGGGACTCCCTTGTAAAAGGAAGTAACAAAAATGAGTGAGAATGACACAGCATATATCCTCTCATTATTAAAAATGTTTAAAACTAAACATATTATTTTTAAAAAATAGTCTACTACCTACCTACAAGGATATCATTTTAGAGACTGGAGAATTTTATAGCTCACCTCTTCCTTTCCATATCTATGTTCAGAATTTTAAGAAATCATTTAAATTAACTTCAAAATGTTCTTGCAGATGTTAGTAAACTCGGTCCATACCAATGAATGCCAATGATGTAATTGTTTCCATGGTAACTAATGCACTTCAAAAGGGGCAAATAGAGAATAAGACTTAAAAACCAAGGAGGGAAAATGGAATAAAGTGAAACAAACAAAGCAAAACATCTCCTTTGTATTTATGGAACACTTACTAATTTCAAACATTTTATGATTATTTAGACTCAGGCTTTTAAGAGCCAGAGGGATCTCAGAAGTCATCAGATTAACTTTCCACTTATGACTGAAACACCCTTTCCAATGTAGCTTATCATGGCTGTCAAACTGCATATAGAGCTCATGGCCATAAAGTTCTCACTCATTTACTCACACACATTATTGAATATCTATGCAGCTTGGAGGGTAAATAAGTTTTTAAAAGGAAAAAGGGGGTGGTGGTGCTATGCTCAAGATATAAACAGTCTAGAGAAAAACTGTCAGAATAGTAACAGCTTGCCTGGCTCTTAATTAAAGGGCTGCAGGTAAGCAAAAATAACATCTGAACTAAAAGGTACATATGCTGAATTTGGCAGCTATCATCATTAGACTCTCAAATAACAAAGTCTAGTAGTCTAGTGGGGCCTGCCTCTGTTGCTACCTCAAATGACAACTTCAGTTGAGATGGCCTATTGGCAAACAAAATAATAACATCCAGAGGAGTAAAATAAGAACAAGTTCAAACTTCTGCTCTTTATAAAAGTTTTCCCTCAAGGGTTTCATGGTGTTTTTGAGTGAGTTAGACATACGCCTCTATCCTTACCTTACAGAATGAGGAGTTAAGCATTCACTTATATGCAGAAGAAATGGCTATTATGCTGACCTTGAAGTGGTCTTAATAGACCAGCCCTATAATCTAATTTCTAACAGAAAGAATTAAATCTTTTACTATAGTGAGACCCTGTCTCCAAAAAAACAAAAACAGGCACACACACAAAAAAAACCCCAACACACCTTTTGCTGATTTGCATTTTAAAACCTCATATAATAAATACACAATCAAGTTATCTGGGTAGGCATTATTTATATCTTGGAGAATATAATATGAAGTTACAGTGCTTAAATTAGGTGTTTCAGAGAGAAAGTTTTCTGTCTAAGGTGGCCACTTGGTTATCATTGCTTTAAAATTTTTCCAAGCTTAAAAAAAAAATTACAACACAGAGCACAGGTCTTAAACTACTTAGTAATCACAATTTCACCTCTGATAGTAAACAGGCCCCTCAATTTTTTCTTCTTCTTTTTTCTGTCTCCCTCCATCCCCATCAAACTCAGGACCTAATGCATGCTAGACAAGCACTCTACCATTGAGCAGTAATCTTAGTTGTGAACTCTTTTATATCATAACAAGAACAACTAAACAAACAGTCTGTAGTGGGGAAGGGGAAGGAAAATTATGAGATCCCTGAAGCTAGTCCATGGGCTGAAGTTTATGAAGCTCTGATCTCTAAACTCTAAAATCCTCGAAGTAAGGCCACTAGAGAGCCACATACATGGAGGGTTCATGTTGGCCTTGTACTGAAAAGCTTGCTCCAGTTGTCCTTTATCACAATTCCCTTGTGTTTTCTGAGGCTGTTTTCTGTAAGAAAGTGGTAAAAGTGTGTCCATCACATACATAGTTCCTTTTTTTTCTGATGACCTAGCAAAGATATGTCTCTGGTTTCAGCTCTGTTTCTCTTGAGTTTCAGCTCTGTTTCTCTTGAGTATCTAGTCCTTTCTTAACCTTGTATAAATGGATAATGTTTTTTTCCCCTTGGCTACTAGAAAATTTATGGCAAACCATTAGCATATATTTAAATTCCTTAATGGCATGCAATTTGTTGACTGACTTTACTTATAACTCCAGCTGGTTTTAATTATTCTTTGTCTACTTTTAAAATATTTTACTTTGTCATTTGGTGAAGAAAATCCTGCAAATACCTTTTAGAAAAAAGTAGGCTTTCAATGGGTTAACCTGTAAGAGGACAAATGGAATCTTTTTATCATCTCTTTTGCACAAGTAATCTATTCAAGTTTATCAACCTAAATAATTTGTTAAAAGACTGTTTTTTTGGTCAGTAATGGCTACAAGCGTTTGAAAGAGGAAGGACTTCTTAAGAAAGTTCATACCTGAAGGATGTTTCAAAACTCTTTTTGCATTAATATGTAGACATGCTTCTACCTAAAAATGTTTTTAAAGTAACCATAAAGATGAACAAGGAATTTCATGAAAATTTCAGCATAGAACTAAATAACTTGCTTCTTCCCTTAAAGTTTCATGTTTTTCAGTGTTGAAGCTGTAAATACTTACAGGCACATGGACTTTGCGAAACATTTCAGCACCCTTGTGTGCATCCATTAGTGCAATGTCCTGGGGCGTGGATACAATCACAGCACCTAACAAAAAGATAAACAAAATGGTGCTACCTTAAAGTTCTTTATGGCAAAAGTGCTTCCAATACTATGTTGTTCCCATACACAAATAGTCTACTACATTAGCTAGGTAATTTATATAAATTTTACATAAATGAGTAAGAATGATAAGGAAATGTCTACTTTGCTCTTGCCTACCTTTGGCCCCTCATTTCTAAAACAACAATTGATTGATCCATGGTTCAAGATCATACTTGGATAAGAGGACTATCTTGGCACATAGTCAGACTTTGCCTTCAAGAAATTGACAGTCTACTGGAGAAACCAAAATACAAGGATTTTAACACAAAGTGATAAGGATTACAACAGAGGTATGCAAAGGAAAAGGCTATCCAGGAGAGAGGAGAGTAAACTACAACAGCTGGGGTAGGGAAGCAAAAGATAAGGAGAAGCAACAATAGAGAAGAGTTTCTGGAAACATTTAATTCCTAAACTGCATCCTAAAGGTTTATATTGTAAAAGCTCACACTGCACAGAATGGTTTGGTGAGCATTAAACTGAAATCTGTGGCAAAAGTTCAGACAGCAGGGTGGTGGCCTGAATTAAGGCAGCACTGAAGTTATGGTGATGGGAGCTTTACTAGATCTCATGATTAGCTACAGGAACACAGAGTTTTGAGGAAAGTGCAATACAATTTTTCTTTAAGTGACAGCAAGAAATGCCTGTTTATGAATGGCAGAGCCTGTGAATTTCTAAAATTTTGTGATTTCTTCCAGATAATAACTTAAAGAGTTAACATACATATGTTATAGATCACATGGCTAATCATTACCTTATAAGAAAAAACATGATGCCAGGACATTTCAGAACACAAAACCATTAAAGTGGTAACAACCAGCAGTCTTTATCACAGCTAATAGAAACAGAAAGGATTAATAATAAGTAACTG
Source organism: Hydrochoerus hydrochaeris (assembly GCA_004027455.1). NCBI lineage: Eukaryota > Metazoa > Chordata > Mammalia > Rodentia > Hydrochaeridae > Hydrochoerus > Hydrochoerus hydrochaeris. The sequence goes on from PVLA01013302.1 coordinate 15,453, forward strand.
ACTATGCCTCATGAAGGTCAAATGACATTGCAAAGTATTAACTGCAGGAATATTTTTAAGAAGTTAAAATAGAGAAGAGTGATGGGAAAACCGAAGCAAATGGTAGTATAAGCATGCCCAGATCAAACAAACAAAAATCTCATGCAACAGCAGGCTAGAAATTCTTGCAATTGGTATTTGCATTTCAGCAAAAACTTTCTCTTTTGTATTAATTTTGTAAGTTTTGCTTGCGCTTGACTTGTCTAGTTTTGAAAATTATAACAGCTATAAATTTAAGGGATTTGTGTATATATCTAGTTAAGGAACTTTCTAACAAAAATAAATCAATATGCAATTGGGGGGGAAATTACTTTTCCTTTAGAAGGAAAATCTATATTCATTGTTCAAGTTTGAGATACATTGGCTTTAGAATTGAAACATCAGAGGATTCAGTTTCTTCATTTACAAAATGTCCCAGTAATACTTAGATCACAGATGATTTAAATACAATGATGCCTTACTTCAATAAATAGTAGCTGCTCATTATGTCATTACCATTACTATATTTATTGTTATTAATAAGTAACTTAGAAGTTGCTTTCCTACATGCCATCAAGCAGCTCATTCCACCTTACAAATTGTGCCATGGATTGCTATGTCTTTCTATTTTGATTTACTCTGCCTAAGAACCAAAACTTAATCAACAGTTCTTTCCTCTCTCTTAAAAACTGACAGATTTCACATCTCTGCGAAACATATCCTACACATTCATACACATACAGTATATTTTCACATTTTCTCTCCTCTAGATTCTTCTATCAGTCTGTTTCACTATTTTGTTTTAATATCCAACCAAACTGAAGGGATCTAATTCAGATCTAGTTCCATCTAGCTATGTGACTGACTAATCTTGGGCAAAGAACTCGAATCACCTTGGATCTCAGTTTCCTTAGCTGTGGATCTAGTGCATACATTAGATAGTATCCAAGCTCTCATATATCTCTCATTATATGATTCAGGATTCCTTCTTAACCATAAGTATTTCCAACACTATCCCTGCTCAATCTGACTGTCACCATAATCTTAAGTGAATGTGAAATGTCTCTGCCTCACAGAAGTATTGCTTCTAAATCTTAGAGACAATTCTCTTCAAATATACATGAGGCATTTCCCTGGCTAATTTCCCCAAATCTTCTCTTTAACCATACACTCCTATTATAGGAGGTGCTCTATTTATCGGTTATAAAAATTGTAGCTTTCGATGCTATAAACATACTATTGCTTTAATATCCTTGTCAGTTATCTATCTCATTATGACATAATACAGCTTCATAGGTGCTACAATGATTTGGATGTGATTAATATCCCTCCATTTTTTGAAAGCTTAGTCTGATGGTTTTGACATGATTGAAACTTTAGGAGTTGGGGCCTAGTGAGTGGAGGACAATTAGGTCCCTAGTTACATCTCTCAAGAGGGGTTAGGTAGTTCTTGTTGGACCTTCATTAGTCCCTGCAAAACTAAGTCGTTATAAAAGAGAGAAGCTATGTGTGGTGGTACACACCTGTCATTCCAGCACTCAGGAGGCTGAGGCAGGAGGATCAATGCAAGCTTGAGAACAACCTGGGTTACATGGCAAGACTCTGTATCGAAAGAAAGAAAGAAAGAAAGAAAGAAAGAAAGAAAGAAAGAAAGAAAGAAAGAAAGAAAGAAAGAAGAAAGAAGAAAAGAAAAGGGAAAAGGAAAACCTGACCCCTAAGTTTTCTGACTTCCTGTTTCATCATGTGATCCTTTCTTCTTGCCCACACTTACACCATGATACTATTTACCACAATGTGGTATACATAAAGGGACACCCATCAGAAGCCAAATGGATAGAGCTCCCTGATGAGAAGTATTGCTTCTCAATCCTCTTTATTCTACAAAGTGCCTCACACCTCAGATATTTTGTTACAGCAGTAGAAAAAAAGAGGAGTATAATGGGCAGTTGTCTCTCTATCTCTATCTCTATCTCTATCTCTATCTCTATCTCTATCTCTATCTCTATCTCTATTTGGTTTTTTGGTTTGGTTTGGTACCGGGGAATCAAACTCATGACCTCAGGCAGGTGCTTATGCTGCTGAGCTAAATCTCTTTTAATCAAGCAAAACTAATGCCAAAATACCTTTCTCAAGTTAGGCAGCTAATAAAAGGTAGCTGACTAAATAATTTTCCTATATTTTCAGAACTGTATACCCTAGTTTACTGCAACATTAATTTTTAGTTGGTAACTCCTTAAATGAGTCAAGAGCTCCAAATTCTGGTTTTGTTTACTGTGTTAATGTACTATAAAACTTTGAATAACTTACTAAATTCCAATACAACTCAACTAGTTCCTCTATGAAATGAACTTACTTAATTTAAAGAGCTGCTCCATTAAAAAAAAGAATTTAAAAGTCTTATAAAAATTTTTAATGAGGGGCCAGGGATATAGCTCAGCAGCACACGTGCCTGCTTGGCAAGTGTGAGGTCATGAATTCAACCCCCAGTACCACCCCCCCAAAAAAAGTTTAGTGACATTATTTTGATAGCTCTAAGATCCAAGGTAGAAGGACTAAAATGATTTTTTTTTGTACTTAACCCTAACACAGTGTTACAAATAAACATCTATTCCATCTGAATTTCTTTGTAGAATTATCTTAATAGTACCATTCAAACATAATAACTTTTTGATAAGGACAATGATAATCTTCCACATTACCTCAAATGCTCAGAAGATGTAAACTTTTCATTGGATCTACCAATTATATTTGTAGAAGATATTTTGTTATAAGGCTTTTTATGCTAAATATATGTGGTTTATTAATTATTACATCTTTAATCATAGTGTAATCAACCTATGGGAAAGTACCTTGATCCACACTAACTCTTCTGTTACACTAATATATAACCATTTTAAACAGCACTACAATGACATTCAGAATGTGTGAGGACAGTATAAACAACCAACCAACAAACCCTTACTAAATTTAACCCTTAGTCGATTTACATATCAAAACCTCAAATTTTAAACTTTAAAAGAACTCGTTAGTGTACAATCTAGCTTAAGAAAAGGTCTCCAAAATCAGATTCTATCTTTATGGTTCTTGGTTGGTAAATTTTAATTTTTCTCGTGGGTTATGAAACATGAGCCAATATGAAAAAGCCTAGACTTTCTCCCTTTATAGCATCACCAATGATGTCACTTCAGTTCTGTGATGCAGGATTAGCTGGAAAATTTGTGCTCCCTCTACTGACCACAGGAAATGTCAGCCAAAACGGTGGGGGGAGGGGGAGTTTAGTTTGCTATACATGTGATTATTTTGGTGGTTAAGAATCCTATAGAGAATTTTGCATTCATTTTCTATGGTACATGTGAAAGTGGAAACAAATAATGTTGTTTGGATATATTTCTCAATTTGTGGTCTTTCTAAATTTTTAAATCAATTGATACATATTATCAAAGATTGCCTGGGATATTCTGACAAACATTTAAAATTCTTACAAAATAATTAGAGTATTGTCTTAATTGTTAATTATCTTGACTATTAAGAGGAAAATATATAACTGCATATCAGGATTTGGGTCAGAGTTCAGAGTAGTTAAACATTTAAAACTAATTATTCCAGATGTTAGGCTGATCATAATTGCACCAGTGTTGAAGTGTTCAACTATGCATTCTTGTCCCCAGGGCATAGATTGTATCTAATTCCCATGCTTGATTGAGAACTTCAGTGTTAGAATATAATAACAGTGTACAAGGAAACCTGTTAAGAATTATACCTCGAGGAATAATTCTATATCTTACAACCACTGAGTGCATCAATGTAAAACCAACTAAAACTTAAAAAACATTAACTGCTATTCTTAATGTTCACAGAGCCTTTAATATTTAGTACTGCTGATTCTCCTTGATTTATTTAGAAATACACTTGCAGCAAAAGAAAATAATCAGAAGCTAGGGATATAGCTCAGTGGCAGAGTGCATGCTTACCATGCATGAGACCCAAGGTTAGGTTCCCAGTGCCACAAAAAAGAAAGAAAAATAAAAAGAAGAAAAGAAAGAGAATCACTCAACATCTGCTAGCTTAACATAAACAATGCCAAATGAATTTACAATTTTTAAAATGACTGTAGAATAGACTGGCTTTAAAATATTTTTTCTAGCTCTTTGGTTTTTCCTCTGTCACATCTGAACTTCCTGAATTATAAATATTATTGCTGTAAGATCAAGAAATGCTCACCAATATTAGTATCAGCTTAAGTAAAATATGATTTAAAGGTAAATTCACCTGAACTATTTTCATAGACTGTGTTCCAACAGCAATAATTATTGGAATGATCACAGATTTAGACTTTTTGGCCTTTTTTTTATTTAAAGAGAAAAAACACAGGAAAAGGTTATAAATAATACAGAATTTTAAAAAAAGATAAACCATAAGAAATCGCTAGTTGATAAATTACGTATTGTCCTCTTAGAAACTGTTGCTCAAGTTACAAAATTAAAGCATACAAAGCAGACTTTCAAACAGTAAGACTGTAAACAGCTATGCATGCATGAGTCTTTATATGTATTTCTATCCTTTCTGTATTAGAGGGGAAAACAAAACATAGCAAGATAAAACAAATTCCCATAAGAACATGAAACCAAAAAGTCAACCACAGTACAAGGTGATCTACAATGGTTAGTGTGTTGCCTCTAGTTATCTTTAATAGAATTGCCTATATCATCAGCCATAATTGAATATAGCAGTATAATTGAACAAAGCAGTACATAACAATATAAGTAAAAACAAAACATTGTAGACAATGTAAAACTTCAAAGGCAGGTAATAATCGAACCAGAGTGGGTATCCTAGTCAATCTTGTCATTTTCAGTGTAGTTGCATATACTCTCAGACTTGATACTATCAATCATAACAGCTTTGAATAAAATCTGTCAATACAAAACAGCAATCTAACAAACCAGATTCAATTAAGATCAGTCATGTTAAAAAAGTGTAAGTTATACAGAGCTTCAGATTAAGTTAATAGGAAATTAAGGATGATTACCGTACTATATCCTGCTATTTTCAGGATAAATGACTGTGCCTTCAAATCTAGTACAAGTAGACAAACTGGAACAGAATATAATCCATCTAAGCAGAGTGGTGTAATTTGAGTTTTAAATCCTAGTACACTATTAACAATATCCTCTACCTTCTTTTTTTTAGACTATTCCTCCCCTTTCACTCCCACAGGGTGCTGTGCATTTTGGGTCCCACCAACTCCCTCAGTTTTTAGATTGGAGGGGCAACCTGCTATTTACCTATGTAGTGCCGAACCTTCGTGCTTCTGGACTTGATCTCAAGTTATATTCCTTTTCCTACAAAAGTCTCAAGGTTTTCCTTTGTTATAGCTGAGTAGTTCTCTACTACACATAAATATCCTG
>PVLA01013302.1:20978-37912 GCA_004027455.1 Hydrochoerus hydrochaeris
TTTTGGTCCATAAACCCTCTCTCAGGTTGATTATATCTCCTTTACAGAGCATCTCGATGGATCCTACCTCCTGATCTACTCTGCCTGTTTTTTTTTTTTTTTTTTTTTAGTGTATCAAGGCCATCTATGGTAGAGATTATAGCCAACCTTCTCTGCCTCATTTCTGCTATGCTATTTTTATGCCTTTGTTTGTCTACTTTTCTCCTTCATTCTACTGCTTGCCCTGTTCATTGAGGCCTTTCTGCCACTGTTCCTGAAATCCTGGTATTTTTTTTTTCTCTCTCTCTCTTTAGAATGTCCTTCAGTATTCTCTGTAGGGTTGGATTGGTGGTCATAAATTCCCCCAGTTCCTCTTTGTCATGGAAGCATCTTGTTTCTCCATTAATTTCTAGTTACAGTTTTGCAGGGTACATCAATCTGGGCTGGAGGTTATTTTCTTTCAGGGCTTGGAATACTTTGCTCCAAGCTCTTCTTGATCTGATGGTCCATGTTGAGAAGCCTGCCATGATCTTGATGGGTTTTCCTTTATAGGTGATTGTTTCTTTTCTCTGATGGTTTTTAATATTCTGTTTTTATATTGAATTTCTGGTATCTTGATTATTATATGTCTGGGTGTAGCTCTGTTTTGGTTGTAGGTGGCTGGAGTTCTGTATGCCTCATATATCCAAGTATCATTTTCTTTTCCTATGCTTGGGAAGTTTTGCTTACTTATTTCTGTGAATAGCCTTTTTAATTCATCTGTTTTTATTCCTGTTTCTTCACTCACATTTCTTATTCTTAAATTATAGATTTTCTTGTCATCTTCTAGCCTTTATATTGTTACTGCCTGTTTCCTTGTTATTTTTAAGAGATCTTTCCTTTCATGATCACACATTGCAAACTTATCTTCAAGTTTTGATGGTCTATCCTTAGTTTCTTTTAAGCAGTTTTGCCAGCTTTCAATGGAGTTTTTAATTTCCTGATAGTCTCTTTGAATCTGCTTCATGTATTCTAAGTTTTCTTTATATTCTTTATCAAATTTTTCTCTCCTTTTTTTGTGTTCCTCCCTTCTTCCATCTGTGTCTTCTTGAGAGATGCTTAGCATTTTTATTAATCTACTTATATCTTTCTTTACCTGTTTTAATATTTCAGTTTTGAGCTTGTCTACAAGGTCCCAAAGATATTTCTTAATGTCCATTGAAGCTGTTTCTGATGTTGCATGTTTGCTGCCCTCAGTCTCTTTTGTATTTCCCTCTCCTAAATCACTGTTCTCATGGTTTTGGGCTGGGGGCTTTTTCCTGTTGTTTCTTTCTCTTGCCATGTTTTTGGTTTCTTCCATAGAGGTGTATAGTGGAAGTCCCAGCCTCTTTCCTTGTTGGTTATGGTTCTTCTGAAGCATGCTGCCAAGGGATTTCTGCCCTCTCCTGTCTGCTTGTGGTCACTGAGGTGCAGGCAGGGGCTGTGTACGCCACCGGGCCAGTCAACCTTAGGCGGCCTTCACTGGGTTAGTGTGTGCTATGTGGCGGGAATCACTTTGGGAAAGCTTACTGTGTCCCAGCCAGCGGCGTGATCCAGGCCAAGCAGATCCCAACAACCTGCTCTGGGAAGGGAGCAACCAATTGAAGTCACTGTCATTCCTAGTTCAGGCTCCTCTTGCCCAATTCCAACATGTAGTCCATTTGGTCATGCCCTTCCCATGGGCGGGGGTGGGGGGTGGTTTCTTACTCCCAGCACTCACCACGGTTTAATGGAGGTCCCTTGCTGGCTCTGTTCTCCATTCGGCTCACTGACCTCGGTCTTCAGCATGACTGGTTAGTCGCAGCGGCGTGGTTTTGGGTGCTACAGTGCTACAGCCAGTCCCAGCAGGTTGCGGCTGCGCAAGCTCGGGCTGCTCTGGTCAGTCACAGCGGTTGCGTGAATTCAGGTGGTTGGAGAGCACTGTGGCTGCTAATCTCAGCTTCTGCAATGTATCCTGGGACTGCTTGTTTGACCAGCTCTTTTGCCTTTAGTTTCTTCCTAGGTCGAGAGGATTCATCTCCCTCTGTCTGGTCCTCTCCAGGGCGTTTTATTACGGCATGCATTGTCTCTATCAGGGGAGGCTCTGTATCCTGTTGTCTTATCAATCTGCCATCTTTTCCTTCTCCCACAGATTTGGATTCTATACTCGCTTCTAATAGAGGTGAGAATTGACTACAGTCACGTAGGTGATAATTTTGCTTAATTTAAGTATCACTTGCTAGTTTGCTTACTTCAGAAATAAATCTTATTAAATTAATTACTGCCAAAAAATTATCAAACACAATAATTAGTGGAAATCACAATATTTCAAAATCACTAATGGGACAGAGAATATCCTTTTTTAGACATTAAGAATTCAAATTCATCAAAGGAATCTAGATACCCATCTGCTGTTTAGGGACCATAATTGGTTCTTCAATACAATGGATTCAAAAGGTAGTGATCTTCCAATTATGTCATCTCAATGATTAACTAGAGCTACCCAGGCTGCTTCAATCTGAAGAACCACTAGGGACAAATGAGCCTTCCAAAGATTTTAAGGAATGCAGGCAGGAATCCCGAGAGAACTCTGTTATATACACATGTTCTCTGTTTCATTCCCACCTTTCTTTCCCTTGTCTGATGCCTCTGATAGTGAATAAAAATCCCAACTTCTTTCTAGTCTTGAATTCATGGTTTTGCTGATCAGCAAACACCTAGGGGAGCCTACCTGCTGTACAAACATCTCTACAACCTAGAAAACCTCTTTTGCTCTTCCCTGAGTGTCTGTTCACATTCAACTCTTAAGATTTAACACTTTGAAATACATGTGAAGCTCAGCCTACCCATGACTGCAGTGAGCTACTATTAAAGGCTTTTTGTTTAATAATGGAACATATGCTTTTCATACCCATTCTTTTTCTAAAAGAAATTCCAGAGAGGAGAACTACATTTTAGAAAGGAGAGGAATAAAGACTGAGTTTTATATAGAAAAGCATTGATCCATATCCAAATAGTATCAGAGTAAAGATGTGAAGACAGTTTTCAAAGCTATACTTCAGATCCCGATCAAATTTCTATCATCTACAACCAAATGCAAAAGCATTTCAGATTGTGGGACTTTTACTTTCTCCAATGTTTAATGGATTTCAAAGTAATTTTTAATATAAATCTGATTACACACTGGCTATTATACTATTAAAACATAAAGGAATGTTAGCTGTCTAGCATGTCATGAAGGAAATAACCAGAAACTCTTCAACAACAAAACTGAATGGCTGGGCATAGTGGTACACGCCTGTAATCCCAGCACTTTGGATAGTGAGACAGGAGGATTGTTTCAAATTCAAGTTGAACCTGGCCTACATACTGAGTTCAAGGCTGGTCTGAACTAAATAACAAGACCTTGTTTCAGAAAAAAAAAAAAAAAATTGAAGTATCTCAGAAGCTTTCTATCCAAATGTAGATGACTGGTTTAGACAACATTAAATGACTGGTTTAGACAAGTCATTCTGAAACTGAACTATATATTCATAAGAATCATTAGGAAATGCTTTTTAACATCTGTGATTTTTAAAGTCATAGACTACAAGGTATTAATTTTCAGGCTATTTTCTTTTAACAGATAATTAATATACTATAACCTCTACCTGTTATATATATTCAGTCAAATATTAGAGCCCTAAAGAATAGGCTTTCACATCATGAAAACCACTGTCCAAATTGCCACTTCCAAGTGTTATGTAAAAGAGATAACTGATAAAGTGAAGTGAAATGCTGGTGGAGGGGAAAATACCAAGGTAAAAACATATATAGATTCTTCTCAGGAGTTTTTGATAAGTAATAGGAGTTCAATCACTGTAGCAATAGGCCCAACAACTTTTACAAGCATACATGCCTTTCACTTTATGCAATGACTAAAATATTAAAGTGGTTTAACTAAAAATGCCCATGCCACCTCAGTTAAATGAATGAGAGGCAAAGGGGCCTCTGGCTTTCCTTCTAGCTATAGGGTGCAGGAAGGAAGAGTTCTAAACGGGAAAGTCATCTCATTTTCATAACACAAAGCCAGACGTTAGGGCAGCTTTGCTTAAACCCTTTAGCAAGTTAACTACCTGACTATTCTGCCATACATAGCAGTTTCTCCCCTTCAAGGAGACACAAAATCAAAATAGCACACCTTAAGGACTATAAGGACCAGTAGAACTCCCTGGATCTTTTCTGTGCCATTTCTACCATTCCCTTGAAGAAAAGACAACAAAGAGGGGACCATAATGACATCTTCTCAGCTGCTCAGACGTTTTCTCTTCTAAGAACAATTTCCAAAAATTCCATTTCTCCACCAAGCTATACTTAATGTAGTAAAGGGGAATTCTGTCCCCTAACTCTCTCCTATCAAACACTTTCACCAGATGTAGCAGCGCATGCCTGTACTCTAGAAAGAAGACTGAGGCAGTAAGATCACAAGTTTGTGGCCAACCTTGTTTCAAATAAAGATTAAAAAAAAAAAAAAAGAATTGTAGCTCAGTGGTATAGCACTTGCTTAAAATGTGCAAGGCCCTGGGTTCACTCTCCAGGAACACAACAAACAAACACAAATTCCACTACACAACACATACTGCAGTATAAATATTCTAATCGGAAGTTTAATGACAGGACAATTTGCCTCATGATAGTATAAATTTTCACTAATTTTATTGTACTACTGTATTAGTAGTTCCTTGATCATAATAGCTACAAAATTTTAGAGGGCAGAAATTCTTTCCCCTTGCTTTGTATTTCATCTGTCTCAGATACTAATTCACAATTAAATGACAACAGAGCAGAAGAGAAGCTGTGTTTGTCAGTTATTCTGCTTGCTGAATTCCCCTCTCCAGCTCTGCCCAGATTCAGTGTCATCTCTCTCAGTCCTGATCAGTGCCTGTGGTGGATTGATACCGGTGGTCAACTTGTACCAGCTGAACTGGATCAGTGTGGTGCTGGGTGTGGATGGCCTACCTGAGGATTGTTGCCAAAATAAAAAGGAGAACTGGAGAGGAAGAAGTGGTGCTGTTGGTTCTCCTGCTGCTGTGGGCTCTCCTGGAGGAGCTTGTTGAGCTCCTTTCCTAATGTGAACTTGACTGTTATCATCATCAGAGGACCTCAGGACCTTGTTGTCACTCAGAAAGGCTGTGGTTCACTTTGGGGGAGCTCTGGTCCCTACTTTGAACATCACTTTCGGGCTCTGGAGGGGAAGATGGTGTGCTATTCAATCTCCAGGAGAAGCTTGTCACGATGGCTTCTTGATATGAACTTGGCTGTTCTCATTGTCAGAGGAGCTCGGGACCTTGTTGTCACCGAGGATGGCTGTGGTACTTTTTGGGGGAGCGCTGATCCTTGCTTTGAGTATCACTTCTTGGCCATTGCAGATCCCTCAGCCTGCTGGCATAGATCCTTCATCCCACTGGCATAGACTTTCTAGCTTTCACCACTGACCTTTGGACCTTCCCAGCACAAATCTGTGAAACAGACTTGCACCATCTGGCTTTATCATGGGCTCTAGGTCTCTAAGTGGATTCATGGGGGCCAGTGTCATGGGCTCCAGGTCTTCAGTTAACTCATGCAGGACACTGCCATGGGATCTAAGCCCTCAGCTGGATTCTTTGGGTCTCAGTGTGTGTACAGATTTCCTGTACTTCTTGTATTTAACTCTTTGGGTGACCATTATATAATAATACTATAAATTATGTGTCTTATATTGTCTTATTCTCCTAGCAATCCCTGACTATAGCAATGCCCTAGCAGCTGACTGCTGTGGCCTACTCTATCGCTTGGGTTTCCTTGCCCTCTGATCCCAATGGAGATTTGCTACTAAGAAGTATCAGCAGAAGATGAGACAAGATTATCAAAGGGAAAACAATGGTAAAATATTAATACTCACATACTACTCCATTCTACCTTGCAATCATTCTGAGAGCAGCCATAGTGTTCATTAGGCAGCCCCTTTTCCATGGTCCTAAGCAGTCACCAGCTTCCACTAATATAGTTTGTTCCCTTGCCTCTTCACATGGAAGGATAGTTATAACTTCCTACTATCACTAGTCCCTGGTTACATCACCATCTCTTGTTGATTCCTTTGATGCTGCCCACACCTCTACAACTAATCTCTTCATTAAATTGCTAAATCTTTTTTATTTCCTGCCATGACCCTGTGGACTTTAACATGTTTCCACTCACCTGAACCACCAATGGTACATGCCTTATTGTCTTGCTGGGTGATTTGTACAGCTGGTGGTACAAGTGGTACAGGTATGCATGGGACAGTCATACATGTACCATCAGTGGTTCAAGCCACCCAGCAGCAAGAATATGAATTATGGTCCTGTCATGACCATATTAATGTGAGTTACTACATCAATTACTTTTCTCTCATTGCTGAGACAAAATACCCAACATCCAAAGTTAAAGAAGGAAAGGTTTATTTAGCTCACAGTTTGTTGAGGTTTCAGTTTGTAATCAGCTGGCTCCAAGGCACAGTGGCTCATGGCAGAGGAACAAAAACAGTTCATGGAGGCAGAAGACAGTAAAAGCAACAAGAGAAAAAAGGGAAGAGTGCAAAAGAAAGGATTCTGTCTTTCATATTGTATGTAGGTAATACCCATCCTACAGTGGGTGTGGCACTCACACCACCTAAACCCAGAATTGGACCATGAATCAATCACAAATTCTAGAAGCCTGCCTCCATGACTGCATGAGGCTTTGGGGAGACAGCCAGACACAAACTATAACAGTCACTAAAAACTCTTCAATCTTTGAAAAAGAAAAATATACTTTACCCTTTTCATGTAAAGCATAAACTCTTTGCTTAATGTCATGAGTTAAAATCAAACTAAGATAGTCTGCAGAAGGTCATTCAGAGATTTTTGGTTAAAGCAAGAGAAGAAAGAAAAATATTTTCGGTAACACTAGAACAATGCATGTATTTTCAAAATGTTCAAGGAAATCATGCTACTCAAGAAAATTAATCTTCTTTTGGGAAAAGCAATTAGGCAATTAATAATTTCAAAGAGTATATCAGCATATATTTTTAAAAAAGACAGAAGTCAACCCCAAGATCTATTCAACTCAGTATACAGCAACAACTAATTTTATCACCTAAACAAGCAAAAACCTAGCAAACTGTATCAACCAAACAAAAATACACCCCCAAAATAAAACAACAACAAAAAATGAAGAACAATAATAAAACTAGTGCTAATAATTCTGCCCTCTCCTCTTTGTAAGTTCAACAAGACAAGAGCAAATCTAAAGACTATAACTGGTTATTTCCCATCCTTTATCCCAGCTTCTTTCCCTCCAGTAATTACTACAACTACTAGCTATCATTTTGGTCTACACTTATTATATGTAACAAGTAGGTAGTCTACAAAAATTTAAATTTAAAATCATTAGCTACTAATATTGCTGTCAACACATTTACCTCTATTGTTGCTATACAATACTTTTAATACAAGTAAGAGAATGACTTCTTTTTCTTCAAAGTTGTTTCTTATAATAAGCTTGTCATCCAACCCATGGAACAAAATGGAGCACATACAAAGAGATGCTAATCAGCATTCAGAAAAAGGATCTTTTTGCTTGCACAGATCTGTCTCCATGAATTTGCCAAAAGAATGTCTTTTTCCAAGTATAAAACACTTAATTTTATTTTCAACATGGTTTCAAAAGAAATGCAATGCTGATACAAAGGCTCTTTCAAATTCAGAACATTTCACTAACACCAACACCCACCCCATCTGCCCCAAAGCTCTAAGTGTTCAAGCAAACTTTTGCATTATCTCACTTGATCCTTACAAGTCTGTGTGGGGCAGGCAGGTGTTCCACATGTAAGGCTAGAGTCAAGAGGCAGTTACCACCCTTGTAAACATCACTGCAAATCAATTCACAAAATTCTTATCTTACAACAGACCAATGCTAGTGATTCTCATTAGAAATTTAATGTAAAGTCTGCATGTAACCAAATAGAAAGGGCCTATACACACACTATTATCTGAAGACACAGACATGACAGGAATACTAAAGGCATCAACTGAGCACAAAATATTACATATAATAAAGCAAAAAAAGATAGTATAAATACCTAAAATAAAGTACATTTCTCTCACAAGGGAAGTAAAATACAGTATATGTTTTTAAAAAAATGTTTCCTTGAGTGAATGCATGGTGGGGGATGGTCATAGGAATGAGTTAGTAAGAGGTAAGAAAGACAAGGAGAAGAAATCTTTTCATATAAATAGTAATAACTAGCCAGCCTAACTTTGTCATTCATTCAGTCAATACTATTTGCATAAGCTACCACCCAAGGTAGTTTAAGAAATACTAAGATGAATAGGAAAAAATTCTTCAAGCAGCTTATAGCATAATGGAAAAATAATACAGACACACAGATAAAACATTCACTCATCAAGAATTATCAGCATTTCCTGAGCTCTGCACCATGTTGGAACTTGGGGTGCTGGGAGAACAGGCAGCCAGCTCGCCACCGTGGTAAGCAGCTTTGGGCCCCACAAGCCCCTGCCACTTCAGGGCAAGAATTATCGGTGTTTCCTGAGCTCTGCACCATGTTGGAACTTGGGGTGCTGGGAGAACAGGCAGCCAGCTCACTGCCCTGGTAAGTGGCTGTGGGCCTGCCGGTGCACGGGCTAAGAATTAAACATCGATTCATATCTCCCCTCCCCTGGTTAGCAAGTGGGAGCTGGAGGTCTGAGTATGTCTTGAGAGGATGAACGTATGCAGTGTGGCAAGTAAGGGGGATTTCCTTCTACCATCTCTTGGAAGGCAAATATTTTTATCACTGTTTTGCTCAGTTCTGATTAATGGTACTGCTCTAGTCAATATTCTGTTTTCATAAGTTCGATATTTCCTTCCATTTTGCTCTACCTGATTGAAAGAACAGCTAATGTGAACAGAACCGGATGTACTATTGTGCCTATTGCTATTGTCCTGGTGACCTGCTGTGAGGTTCTGTGCCAATTTCACTGCACTGTCTCAGATGGCTCTGATCCATCTTGTTCTGCTGTATTTTGCTACCTTAAAAAAATAGATAAAAAAGTAACAAAATACCTCCAAAAAACTCCCAACTCCACCAAAGCTGATCCATGGGGCATGGATGAGGAGAAACTCAAAAACAAAGCAACAGAATAATATAAGGTGGTTAAAAAGTAAATAAAAACAACAAAACACATCAGTAAGGTACTGAGCAAGCTGAAACAGGATATAACTAAACAGATAATGGACTTAAAAAGCAAAAGAAGGAAAAGAAAGTGCTCTAAAGGATATAACGGCATTTATCTTTAAGTGTCTAGGATAACCATGTTGCTAAGTTTTTACTGGATCATTGAACAGAACTGTTTGCAGTCTCACTGTTTGAATGTCCACTTTGTATGCTTTAATTTTGTAACTTGAACAACTATGTCTAAGAAGACAATATGTACTTTATCAACTAGTGGTTTCTTACTTTTTTTCCTCTGAATTTCTGTATTGTTTCTACCCTTTTTTCTGTTTTGCTTTATTTCTCTTTAAATAAAATTTTTAAAAAATTTAAAATTTAAAACATTCACTCATCAATTTTTTCCTGAGTAGTTGCAATAAGGTAGTAAGTTTGGAAATGTGATAAATAAAAAAATGAATGTCACATAGCCCGCCTCCCAACTAGTAGCAGTGGGTAGACAAGGTAACAAAAGTGTGCAGGTGTTGGATGAGAAATATCACAAGTACAAGAGAATTGGCTCAAATAACATGCTATGGCAATTCCAAAGTGGGAAAGATTATTAATAACTTGCGGTTTGGGGAAGATGACAGAGGGTAGGCATTTGAATAGATAGCTTTTACAAGTTATGCTGATTTGGGTGCCACTGGTTGGGAAGGAAAGACAGTCTATGTAAGGGCCAAATGTATAGAAAGACAGAATCTGGAAAGAAAAGCAAAGAAAGTTATGGGGTGAAGGAATCTCCTGTATGAGGGAGTTCAGTGGGAAGGAACAGGAAGTCAAATGACATAGGTCCTCAAATGAGCCTAAAGAGCTTTTGTGATTCAGAGCATATGAAACATATGAAAAGGCTAAATATACATAGTATCTTAAAAGAGTTCTAAAGTCAGTGATAATAAAGGAAGGGAAAATTAGGGTTGTAATTAGAGAACAGATATATAGTTAACTTTGAAGGGCAAATATGATCCTGATAGGCTGTTCTAGATTATTAGGGGCCATTCTGCCTAAATCCTGGAAGCTGGTTCAAGTTTGCTATCTTCTTAAATACATGCATGATGAAATGACATAGGCTTGAATAAAATCAAACTGCAATAACTAAGCTTTTAACAAACATCACACATAGACACTATCCACATCCTCTTCCCCAAACTCTCCCTGAATCTTCTTGAGATATTATCTGATGTTCTTTCCTTTTTCCTTTTTTCATCCTCTCTCCCTCTTTTCCTTCCATTATTTGTATCTTAAATTCTTTTTCTAGTGGTGGAAATTGAGCAGAGTCTTGTATAAGCTCAGTACAACCTAGCTATACCTCTAACTCTGGCATTTTTTTTCTAATTATAAAATACATGTTCACTGTAGAAAGTCTGATCTTATCAATTTTAATAGTGACATAAATAACCTACAATATGAATGCAGAAATACTAACTGCCATAATTTTACAGAGGGGTCAGATGTGCCTAGAACAAGCCTAATGTTCAAGATCAATATGAATAACACTGGTCTTCCAAAGATAACACTGGTCTTTCAAAGAATCACTTGAGGGTCTACTCCTAAAAGTCAAAAGAAACTGGTTCTAGATTATCTTCAGAGTTTTCCTGGAATAAAGAAGTCTAAAATAATCTCTTTGGATTCACAAAAATTATTGGATATAATAAGTAATACAGACCACTAAATGGCTATTAATCTTATAAGTATGCATATTCATTATAGGTTAGGGCATATTCATAGAAAAGTTTTCATCAGGAAATCACTTTGATTAATTTTCACATAAATGGATCTGCATGCATTAAAACTGAACTCAGAAAACCTAAGAGTCAAATACTTTTGGGTAGGTTATATATTAGGGCACTTTGATGTATAGAGCAAGAACAAGAGCTTTAAACTCAATCAGAACTGATATTAACCTTAGCTATGACCCACTGTAACTGTGTGATCTTGAGAAAGTTACTCATTCTAAGATTTAGGAAAATAGACATAACACCTGTGAGTTTCAAACATAAAAATTAATATATAAAAGACTGTCATTAACTGTAGCCACTGTATTACTATACACTGTATGGTACCACTTCATACAGAAATAGACTGTCCTGAGGAATTAGTATTTTTTATTAACTTTATAGACTATATAAATACATCTGTTCATTATTTTATCTAGATGTTCCCCCCAAAACCTCATGTACTCATAGGTGGAGCTTTACAAAGCTAGTTGGATCTAGGGTATATGATACTGACATTCAGGGTGTATTATACTAAATTAGTCCACTGGTCAGAATTAGCATAGTTCTGGGTATAGATAAAGGGAAGACCCACCCTGGGTGAGAGTGGTATCAGCTGATAGGCTTGTATTCTGGATGAGAGAAAAGGGAAAGGGAGGCCTGCTTCTACTTCTGCTACTATTGCTTGCTCCCTTCTGCCTGCCAAAATAAACTGCTTCTCCTCTGCTGCATGCTTTTGCCATGCCAAATGCATCAGAGTCAGCTGTCTTTGAACTGAAAGCACTACAACCTGTGAGCTGAAATAATCATTCTTCCTTTAACTTGTAGGTGTCAGGTATTTCATTCCAGCAATGAAAAAAGCAACTAAGATAATTATAGAGAATTTAGAAAGTTCTGATAAGCACTAATTTTAATCCCATAGTCCAGAAATAACTAAATTCACGAATTTTCAGAAGTATCTTTAGCAACTGGTCCAATTTTTAAAAAATAACGAGACTTAGGGAATGAAATATATGTTAAGCTTCTAGTTTCATTTTTGGGTTTCTTTTTCTTGTCAAAAAAAAAAGCAAAGGAAACAAGGTTTGGTGCTATCTGGAATGTTCTATCATACATCTTATTTACACATTAAGGATTACATCTGTGAAAAGGCTTCACATTTCCCTCAACCCCACAGCCTCTCCTTCCTTTCCTTTGAACCCCTCCCCTCATTATGGGGTATAGATTTTCACACAGCATGTCCCATACTCTAGACTAAAGGTCTGCATGTTCTTTTCTCATCAGTCTCCTGCTTCTTACCTTGCTCTAACTCCTACAGCTGAGCCTTTTTAACCTGATGATAGTAAACCTCCTAAACATACACATTTTCCTAAAAGAATTTTCTTGACAGATTTTCATCAAATTCTCCAAAAAAACCCTCTATTAATAGGAAAAAGATTGTGATTTACTTATCATTGGATATTTTAGTGTTTGACATCTATATTTTGCATATGAATACAAAATTTTGATGTAAACTTTTACTAATAAATCATAAAATCAATTTACGATTTTTCAGAAGAATTTTAAAACCATTTTCCTCTTGTTTTCCAGTCATTTTTTGAGGGGGGTCCTCTAGTCTTAACATGAAAATACTGATTTTCAGAGTAGAATGATGGTTGCTATGGGGTAGGGAGATGGAGA
Source organism: Hydrochoerus hydrochaeris (assembly GCA_004027455.1). NCBI lineage: Eukaryota > Metazoa > Chordata > Mammalia > Rodentia > Hydrochaeridae > Hydrochoerus > Hydrochoerus hydrochaeris. The sequence continues at coordinate 33,594 of PVLA01013302.1, forward strand.
TGGAGAGTTGCATTTGGAAACAGGGCAGGGGAGGTTGTGTTTGGACAGGCAAAAATTCTAGAGATGCATGATCTTTATGTGAATGTAGTTAACAGTACTGGACTGTTATGTGTACTTTATCACCACAACAAAAACATGTTTTATTCTCATACAATATTACTCACCTACTACATAAAAAACTTTTACTAGCTAAATTTTAAGAAGTTAGAAAGAAATTTTTAGGATACAAAAGTGAAAGGGGAAAGAAATCCTAACCCTAGTCTACAACACAAAGAAAAACTAATATAGGATAATTTAATTATAAATCTTGTCCAAATAGATGGTTATTACCTCATAAAAAAGTAAACAAAAATTGTTTAGGGACTTCATTTTATCTATGTTAAATATATTAAACTTTTCCCACATACCAAGTCACTTCTCAGGGCATGAATGGTAATTTAGTCCATTTCATAAAAATCAATTTTTGATCAATGTGTACAGTATAGACATTCTGGAAGCCTGCAATAGGCATTTAAAGTACCAGAAGAACATTTTATTTAATCAACACTTAGTATTGTTAAAACTCAGAAATATACTATATCCCAAAACTACTTTAAAAAAGAAAAAGCAAGCCTAATGCTTGCTGCTGATCTTACAGGAATAGCCTTCTAGCCCACCCTCATGAACAGATCCAAGTGGACCTATATTGCCATGGCACTGGCCAAATGACCAACCTGATCATGGACAATAGGCCAGTGCTCCAGGAGAAATGGTGAGCCCCACAGTCAGTCACTCCAGGGAAAATAACAGCCTGCCCAGCAGTGCTGACTACAAGAAAAGTCACTGCTATTGTAAACTATAAGAACAGCATGGAGACACGTTGAATGGGTTTCCTTCATGGTATGATAGATTAGACAAGAAAACCAGTACAGTTCCTACCATATTGCCAGACACGGTTTAATCAGGCTCCATTTTGGGAAGCAATTGTTTCAGATGGGGCCACAGAACAACTACAGAGCGATTCCACTTCAGGGTTTCCAGGGTTACTCTTCCATAGAGACTAGATGAGAGACAGCCATGGGAGATAGCCAGAAAGACTCCCTGAGAAGTCTGAACTCAGGCCTGAAAGGATATGGGCCTTTCCCTGCACTGAGATATCAGGCCAGGTTTGTGTGGATTTCAGTGGAGGCTGGATCTGAAAGTGTTGACAGTAAGTCCAACAAGTCTCCTTGAATGCTTGGCCTGCAGCCTACAACTAGCAGAGACCAGAGACAGGGCTGATTGCTATTCCTGTCTACTAAAGTGAGCAAGGACATACTTGGATTGGAATGGATGCCACAAAAGGGAAACAAGGGCCCCTGGGGAAGGGACGGTACTTCACACACACAGCTTGTAAAGCTAGGAGGAGAACATCATGACTTCCTGGATTCCAGCAAAGAAACAACTCACTTAAAAACACAGAGAAAACTTTTTTTAATCAACTTAATTTTTTTCTTTCTTCTTTTTTTTTTTTTTTTTGGTTTGAGGTTTTTTTCTCTCTCTTTTCTATTGTGTTTACTCCTTTTATCTTTTTTCCCCATATATTTTTCTCTTTTTTCCTTTTGTTCTTTTCTGTTACTATTATCTAATACTATTAATTTCCTTTTATTTCTCAATAGGTTCCCCATCTCACTTTTCTCTCCCCTTCTCATTTTCCATTGATTAATATTTTAAATATTACTCTTCTCATTTTTAGGGTCCCACCCTCTCTATCTTTACTAGTGTAATCATTAATTTTTATAGACATTTATATGGTTAATGCTATGCTATTATTGTTGAATACTGTTCTATTCTCAGTGGAGATAAAGCAGTTCCATTTAGTATTATTTACTTAGTGTTTATAATATAATTATAGATCTTTTTTATGATTAAGGATGATACATTATTGAGTCTTAGAATATGTCAATATCCAGTAGGTCTTTGATGATATTATTATTGCTGATTTTATTACGATAGCCAAATGACATAGTTGTTGTTATCAACTGATTTTCTCTGTATGCTAACAGCAGACCACCTTGGTGTATTAACTATAGTCTAAATCCTAGAAGTCCAACAAAAGAATACAATCTTAAAAGTGGTTAGAGAAAAACAATAAATCACCTATAAAGGAAAACTCATCACAATTATAGCAGATTCTAAACACAGATGTCAAAGGTCAGTAGAGCCTGAACAGTTTAGGCCCTAAAAGAAAACAACCTCTGACCTAGCCTGATATAGCCTACAAAACTATCTTTCAAAACCAATGAAGACCATGTTAAGTAAAACAAATCAGACACACAAATTTAAATATTGCAACGTTTCTCTTATACAAGAAAACAAAAGTGAAAAATAAAAGGTAAGTAATAGGAATTAGGGAGATAAATCTTTCTCAAAATGGAAGAAGATGAAGAGAAGTGGGGAGGGGATTTAAAAAGGAATTAAGATGTGTTATGTACAGGTGGCAACTTTCCCTAAGGATTGTAAACATTATGTACCACAAATATTTAGAAATTTTTTTAAAAAATGATGGAGAAATAAGATATTTTGATGAAAAAGAACACTTATAGAAATTAATGACCACCAAACCAACACTCCAAAAATTCTCAAGGTTATCCTAGAAAGAGACAATGAATTTAATAATGCTAAAAGGCCCAGTAGGATGAATAAAACAGGTAGGATGAGCAGCTAAGTAGAAGGGAAAGAAAAGGAATCAGCAACAAGAAACAATACCTTTCAGTAAGAACTTTCAATGTGAATGATTTCAACTCCCCATTCAAAGACAGAGGTTGGAAAAATGGATCAAAAACAAAATTCAATGGTATGATATAAACAAGAAACACATTTAACCCAAAAAGAAATTCATACAGTAAAAATCAAAGGACAGGACACACTATTCCATGCAACAGAAATTCAAAAAAGTAAGAATAAGGGCCAGTGATACAGCTTTGTGGTACAGTACCTACCTGGCAAGCACAAGGTCCTGAATTCAATTCCTAGTACAAAGAGAGAGAGAGAGAGAGAGAGAGAGAGAGAGAGAGAGAGAGAGAGAATGAATATAACTCTCCTATTATCAGACACAGGGGACTCAGAATCGGCAAAGAAAGTTACTGGATAAGGGAAGAATCCAACAATTATAAACATATATGCATTGAACAACAAGGTACTGAACTTTATAAAACAAATACTGCCACACGTAAATCAGAAAAAAAATCAATACAATTATAGTGAGGACCTTAATATCAGAGTTGGATTTAACAGATAACTGTAGTGTTTGACCCAACAAGAGAATACTCAGAAGCACATGTGACTATCTACAAAATAGAGCACGTACTAGCCAATGAAGCACACTTAAGTAAAAAGAATCAAAATTGTACCATGTATATTATGATTACAGCGCAATGAAATTAGAAAGCAATGGCAAAAGAAACCATCGAAATTATACAAATGCATGGATATTAAACAATACACTCTTAAATAATCAATGAATCACAGTAAAAAAATAAAAAAGAAATGAGAGATCTTTAAATTAAATGATAATACCAGTACTACATATCAGAACTTATGGGACAGAGCACCTCCCAAGAATCAGCCATGCTGGGACTGGGAGCTAGCCATGGCAACTAGCTAGCCTTTCTGTTAAGTCGCCACGTAGGCCATGTGGGGACCAGGAAGAGAAAAGTCAGATAGTGCTTCCCATGCACCTACAAGCACATGGGCTGAGATTCACCAACATGCCTCTGCCATTGCCCTGGAAGCAACTGGCTGGTTTAGAGGACAGGCTGAGTTGATAGCAACTGAGGTACAAAAAATAACTGTATGTTTATATTGTTCATTTGATTTTGCAGTCCCAGTGGTCTGAGCATCTATAGGGAGGATAACCTTATGCAATATAACAATAATGGGGGATTTCCTTCTCTCTTGTCTTTGAAATCCAATATTGTTCTCACTATTTTGTTCTGTTCTGATTGTTTTGCTGTATTCAATATTCTGCTTGATTGGCTTTATTCTGTTTTGTTTTGGTTTGATTTTGCTATATACAATGGAATGGACAACTATTATGAAGATAATACGATATACTATGATACTCATTGTTGTTTTCCTATTATCCTACTTTGAAGTTCTATACCAATTTCACTGCTTTGTTTTGATTGGCTTTATTCCATTTTGTTTTGTTGGGTTTTATTCTCTTTTTTTATTTTAAAGAGAATAAAACAAAACAAAACAGAACGAAGCAGATCAGAACAAAACAATGCAAGCAATACAGGACTTCAAAACAAGACAACAGGAAATCAACAGTGGCTACCATAGGCCTCTTGTTTCTT
>PVLA01013303.1:0-37809 GCA_004027455.1 Hydrochoerus hydrochaeris
AAAGGAAACATGGACAGAGGGCTGGAGCTGGACAAATCCCAATCACTGTACCTGCACATCTTAAAGTCAGGTGACTCATGATTGAGCTGAGATTGCAGCCCTGCTGAGAGCAGGGGTTGGTGAGCTCCAGACCCTCAGCTGGAGGAGGCGCTGAGGCAGGGAGTGGAAACAGCCAGTTGAGCTGCATGAACTTTGGTGAGTGATGGGAACTGGGTTCCCCAAATCAGGAGGACTGGCTGGGTGACATTTTGGAGTTGGGCAGGGCTGGCTTGAATCAAAACCCAAGGCAACATCCGCTGATGACTCCTAGTCCAAAGCAGATTGGTGGGATCTGCTCGGGCAGGGCCATGCCCCTGGTTGAAACCCAATAGCCAGGGATGAGGCTTTTCTGGGCCAGTGGCATCCCCAGGGCACACACAAACTTGTTGAAGCATAAACTGGTTGACTGGCATAGGGGGAGGAGCCAGTTCTCAATGTGCAACTCGCAGATTCACAGTGGAATGGGGGGCAGCACTTCCCTAGCAAGTGCACTGCAGAAAAACTGTAACCAATAGGAAAGGCCCAAGACCTCCACCACCCACCTGTCTGAAGGGGGCCGGAAACATGACAAGACAGAGAAAGAGCAAAAGGTCCCCAACTGTGGAACCAGGGAAAGTGAGTCCAACAGAGGTAAATGCAGAGGAGGTTGAGAACAGCAAACCTGTAATGTCAGAGACAGCCTCATCAGAAATAAATACATCCATGATCTCATCATTGAATTTAAATCTGAAATTCTAACTCAGGTGAAGCAAGATATAAGAAGATTAATAAAAGAAGTCCTGGGTAATCCTCAAGTAGGCACCAATGAAAGAATAGAGGAACCCAGAGAAAGGAGAGAAGCCTTTGATGAAGAATATAAACAAAATCTAGAATATATGAAACAGATCCAAAGAGAATATCAGGAAATTAAAAACTCCATTGAAACCTGGCAAAATCTTTTAACAAAAACTAAAGACAAACTTTCAAAGCTTGCAATGTATGATCACAAAAAGAAGGATCTCTTAAAAATAACAAAGAACCAGGAAGCAATGATACAAAGGCTAGAAGATGACAAGAGGATTTATAACCTAAGAATAAAATATGTGAATGAAGATGCAGCCATAAGTACAAATGAAATAAAAAGTCTATTCACAGAAATAATTAAGGAAAACTTCCCAAACATAGGTAACAGAAGTGACGTTCAGATAAATGAGGCATATAGAACTCCAGCCAGCTACAACCCAAACAGATCTACACCCAGACATATAACAATCAGGATCCCAGAAATCCATCACAAGAAGAGAATATTAAAAGTGGTCAGAGAAAAGAAACAGATTACTTATAAAGGAAAACTCATCAAAATCACAGTGGACTTCTCAATGCAAACCATCAAATCAAGAAGAGCTTGGAGTGAAATATTCCAAGCCCTGAAAGAAAATAACCTCCAGCCCAGATTGATGTACCCTGCAAAACTGTCTCTCAAAATTAACGGAGAGACAAGATATTTCCACCACAAAGAGGAACTGGGGGAGTTTGTGACCACCAATCCAACCCTGCAAAGAATACTGAAGGACATTCTAGAGAGAGAGAAGAAAATCACCATGGTTCCAGGAATAATGGCAGAAAGGCCTCAAAGAAAGGGGCAGACAGTGGAATGAAGGAGAAAAGTAAACAAATAACAACAGAAAAATAGCATGGCAGAGATAAGACAGAGAAAATTGGATATATCACTGTTTTATCTTGACTGATTTTATTTGAATCTGGTATGCTTGAGAGTGTCGAGTCTGAGAGTAGGGGCAACTACTCTGAAGATGACAGGATTCAATAGGATACCCATTCTGGTTTGATTGTTAACTGCCTTTGAAGTTCTATAATGTCTCCAATGTTTAGATTTTATTAATAGTGTAAAGCAATGCTAAGTTTATATTATATTTGACAATACAGACAATTTTATTGAAAATAACAAGAGACATCATAGTGACTACTGTAGATCACCTAGTGTTGGGTTTTGTGTGTTCTTTTCATTTTGTGTTTCTCTAGGAATTTGTATTGCTGACTTGTTTTGATTTGTTTCTCCCTCTAATACAGAAAGGCTAGGTATATGTGTAGAGACTTATACATGTGTAGAACTTCTAAGTAGTTTACGAGAATGGATTATAGTTATTGTAAAGAAAAAAAAAGAAAAAGACTATTCTAGGGGCTATAACTGCATATATGTTTGAGTGTGTGGAATTAATAAACATGTTGCTAAAGTTTTAGTCAGATGGATGAGCAAAGTTGACTGCAGTCTCACTGTTTGAATGTCCACTTTGTGGACTTTACTTTTGTAACTTGAACAACTGCATCTAACAGGAAATTATGTAATTATCAACTAGTGATTTTTTACTGGTTACTATTTTTTTTCTGTTTTGTTTTGTTTTTGAGATTTTGTATTGTTTTTACCCTCTTTCTGTTTCAAAATTTTTTCTTTAAATGAAAAAAAATTTGTTTTAAAAAAAGCAAGAGGAGGAAAAGAAAGTGCTCTAAAATAGATAACTGTGTGTATACTTAAGTGTGTAGGATTGATAACCATGTTACTAAATTTTTGTTGGATCGGTGAACAGAACTATTTGTAGCCTCACTGTTGGAATGTCCAATTTGTATGCTTTAATTTTGTAACTTGAACAACTATATCCAAGAAGACAATATGTAATGTATCAAATAGTGATTTCTTACTGTTTATTTTTTTTTGAAATTCTGTATTGTTTCTACCCTTTTTTCTGTTTTTCTTCCCCCCTTTAAATAAAATTTTAAAAAAAAGAAATGAGACAGAGAAGGATAACTAGATAACATAGATGGCCTTGATACACTATGTTGTTAATAGTGCACCAGGATTTAAAACCCACATTACTCACACCACTCTGCTTAGATAAATTATATTCTGTTCCAGTCATTCTACCTGTATTAGATTTGAGGGCACAGACAGTAATCCAAAAAATAACAGGATATAGTATGGTAATCATCCTTAATTTCCTATTAACTTAATCTAAAGCTCTGTAAAACCTACACTGTTTTACCATGACTGATGATAATCGAATTTGGTTTGTTGGATTGCTGTTTTGTATTGATAGATTTTATTTAAAGCTCTTATGATTGATAGTATCAAGTCTGAGAGTATAGGTAACTGCACTGAAGATGACAAGATCCACTAGAATATCCACTCAGGTTTGATTATTACCTGCTTTTGAAGTTTTATACTGTCTACAATATTCTATTTTTACTAATATTGTTCTGTACTGCTATATTCAATTATACTGCTATATTCAATTATGCCTGATGATATAGGCAATTCTACTGAAGATAATAAGAAACAACACAGTAATCAAGCCTGGCAAAATATTCAGATCCTGATACATACATACATACATACATACATACATACATACATATATAGATAGAGAGAGAGAGAGAGAGGATTTCAGACAAAGCAGGGCAGACCTATTATTCAGTATGACTGTGTTGCCCTCTGGTGTTCAAAAAGAAAATAAACTGTAGGCAGGAGTTTACAACTTTAAAACACTCCTTTCTCATAATCATCCTTGATTTTGTGTATCCAGTATTTCTCCCCTAGCCACTTGAGGTTACAGGAATTACTGAGAAAAACACTCTTTGAAACAAATCATGTGTACAAGGGCCACTATCCTTTGGTTGCTTTCTTCTGAAAATGGAATTTTGCAAGAGTCCAAGATCTAGTCAGTTGGAGAAATTAAACAATAACCTTAACAACATCATAATCTGATTTTCATATTTTACTCTACATGTATTGAAATATCACACCATATCCTATAAATATGTGTAATTATTATGTGTCAATTCAGATAAAATATATTTTTAAAAAATTCAAAAGATTTTAAAAACCTGACTTTGAAGCTTTTATTTGATAGAAGAAATTTTAGGGTAACTGTTAAGTTCTAAGATTTCAGATTTCTCTACTCATCATCTGGGTCAAGACTGAAGATCCATGAGAGATTCAGGTAGCAAATGGCAGCAAAAAACAAGCACCCACCAGAGACAATCACCTGATTCACAACTCTGCATGAACATATGCCCGACAGGGGTGTACCAAGGCCAAGAGACGTTCTTTCCTTCTCAGATACATGGAAAAGTTTCCCAAATGACAGATCTCAGCTAGATTTTCCAGCACAGTAATTATCTACATGTAAAATGACCTGTTTAAATACAATTCATATCAAATTTTAAGTATGTACCCAGGCGATTCTTTTTTCTAGGGCTCCCTTACCCTAAAGCAGTATTTATCTCCTGATCTTGCCTTCCATAACACTCTGCCCTTATTTTTGATGCCCCTACCACCCACTGACTCTTTTTCCCTCCATGAGTAGGAAATTTTATTGGAGAAAATGAATGGCAAATAGGAATGGGAAACAGGAATAACTCCTGAGAGACAGGAGGGGTCCTGGATGGGTTGCCAATGAGGCCATTTCTCAAAGGAAGTTTTATATGGAAAAATCATGAGGTGGTTACAACATGGGTCAAAACTAAGATTAACCAATAAGATTGCAAATATAGTTGCTTAGGTAATATTGATCCAAGGCCATACGGGTGACATAATTAACCTTGTTTGATAATCTATAGCTTTAGTCTTGTCTTTAGCTCCAGTAATCTTAGTCTTAGGCACACACAGGCTCTTATCCTCCCTCCTACCAAACCTCAGCTCTAACAACTTGCCCACTCTCTCCAGGTAACTCAGGCATGCAGCTTTCGCTCTTCCCACCCCAGCCTCAGCCTGGGGACCCTCAGTAGTCATGTGGTCCTGCCAGCCATCATCCTCACCTGGCATATAGCCCCTGGCCCTATTCAGATCCCAGATTCTATCAACTCTTAAATTTTGAACTCCAACTTTGCACTCTGTCCATTGTTGCCTATCTTACTGGATGACTCCCTTCTGCACATGCTATTTACATCTAAATATGAGGCTTTCCACTGTATTACACTAAAATTTCTGAGCTCCCAAATCTGTCAACTGTGCCCTTTTCTTTAACCCTTTCCCTATTCAGCTAAGATTCTCAGAACACTGTTGTTGTAACTCTTCCATTGTTAATACCCCTACTTCTTTCCACCAACAACCCACCAGCGTGCTATTGTTTATGTCCTGGGTGACACAAGTTCAAAGTCTCCACGTCCAAGAGCAGCTACAGTTTTACCCAGCATCTTTACGGTTATTTCAGTGGAACCTTTTACCATTCTCCACCACTCTCCTCAATTCTCCCATCTCACTGCCAGTGAAAAACATTACCTTCTCACATCACAGGAAAAAAAATAGAGGCTATACTCTGTTGCTTTGAACAAAGGCTTTCACATGGGTTCATTTGACCCATACAACAAACAGGACAGATAAGTAGGGCAAGTGTTAATATTCCCATTTTAAGGACCAATAACTGAGGCTTAGAGGGTTTTATGTAATCCTTAGAAAACTGTTAACAGAACCTGGCTAGAAATATACATCCCTTAATTCTGAGAATCCTCATAAAACATGCAGTGGGTGATCTGTCCACAGGTACCAATAAGATCTTGATAGCCAAAAAACATTTCTGGGCACCATCCCAATTGGCCTCACTGCCTCTAGAGTGTGCTGCCTTCTCAACAATGCCTCTCCTGCTGGCAACACCTGACGCTCACTGACTCATGTCTTAAAAGAAAAACAATGATCTTGAAAATAAAAACTTTCTTTTAAAACTATTATGACTAAGAATTTGGTTTCACTGTGAGCATGTTTGTTTGGTGGAGTGTTCTCTGTCTTTGGCTGAAAATGAGTAACATAGCCTCTGTTCCTGTAATCTGGAATTTATAGATTTGGAACGTATATGAGGCCCAAGATGGAGAGCCAACCAAGGTTTGATCTGGCATTATTTCACATGGAGCCCAAATGTGAGCCCAAAAGTGTCAAGGTGGAGAGTTCACTGGGAGCAACTTACAACTGAGCTGATTTTCTGTAAACACATTATATAAGCCAAAGCCACTTCCTCAGGAGTGGAGGCCTAAAATGATTCATTTGCAATTCCAGACAGATAGAAATCTCAGCTCTTTCCTGGGTCTTCTGCTGAAGCATGTAGAACAGAGCAAATATGTCTGTCAGAAAAAAAAAAATCTTCCCTATTCCTATTTATTTCTCTTTCAGTATTTTTCTTTGTGATGCACATATTTTGCTATATATGACAGTGGATGTTTGAAGTAGATACTGCCTAGCTTTTTGTGTGTGTTCATGCAGCCTGTGTACTTTGCCACAAATGCTACCTTGGAAATGACCTTCTCTTTGATCTGTCTTCATTGGGTTGGACCAGGAGGATGAGGACATCCAAACTGTTATCTATGCATTTCACCAAAAGGTCTGGCTTGGGAGGTGGATAGTTTAGCATTTACTCTATGAATTTAGGTAAGACCTTCACTCTCCTGAGTGATTCTTGCTCTGTAAAATGAAAGGTTTACTGTGGCCAAATCTAACTTAGCAACACTTAAGGACTGCTTACATTGTCACGATGAAGGGATCTCTGGGAGCAACCAGTGAGTGCTACAGTGGAGGACAGGGAAGTCTCTTTCCTACAAGACTGATTTAGGGGCATGGTGTAAAGTGTGTTGTTGATCAATGTTTCCTTAGTGGAAATGAGAACCGAGAAGCAGGAACATATCAGGCAGTGAACAAGAGGAAAACCAAATGAAAAAAAAAGCCTGGGTGTGGTCTCTAGGTGAACCACAGGCAGCACACCTGCAGAATTTTTGATTCATGAACACTTTAAGCTGATTTTATGGCCAGATTTTGAGGGGAGGTGGAACAGGATTGGTCATGGAGATATATAAGACAACCTAAGACATTCTTGGCTCTGAGGACTGCGGTTTAAAGGGGCTGTCTCACAGCCCCTGCCCGTGAAACCCCTTGGCTAGTTTAAAGTGTTCCTCCTCTGAACGCAGAGCAGAATGAGGTGGGCAGGACAGAGTTTTGAACATTAAACAGTAGTATCTATGCAAGACACAAACATGTAACTTTCAATAAATAGTAACAACTATTAGTATTCTGTGGATTCTTTCAAAGGCAAAGGAAAAAGTTTGTCAGTAGCTCCAAACTTCACTCAAATCCAAGTGCTCAGATGTGCGGAGACAGCGATGAGTTCCTGCAGCCCCATTGCTGTGCTTGAGCTTTGAGCAGTGACTAATGCCTTCAGCTGTCTTTCTGGACTGAGGAAAGTGCAGGCTCTTTTCAGAGTACAGCACAAGTGACAGCTGACAGTAACCACACTGCTTGAGAGTACCTCCTGAAGTATTTAGACAAGGTTTGGAACCCTGGCTTTGCAATTTACTAGCAGTAATACCTCAGACAAGTTATTTCAACTGAGTCTGTTTCTTTATCTCTAAAATGTACAAACATTTGTTAAATGAAAAGGAATTGAACAAATGGGAGTAAGACTACTTTGCACCTGCTGTCATTTGGGTAATTAAATCAGATAATCCATAGGCATGACGGTCAATCTTACATAATCAGTTAAAAATACTCATGACTGAGAGTGGAGACTGAGAAGGATTAAAAGCAGCCTCTCCAGGACTAGGAATCAAGATACTTGGAAAACAACAATTTGAAGAATAGAAAAAAAGAAGTAGATCTCTAGAAATCAGGAAAGCATTTAAAAGAAAACTAAAACTACCTAGAAGCTGGAGGAATAGAGCACAAGGCAGAGAAAAGGACAATGCAGTTTATAAGGCTTACTCTGGGTCCCTGGGAGGGGGATCTGTTTCCACAGAGACAAGATAAGGTTGGAGAGGGTCAACAGACTGAGAGAAACAACAGACTGGGTCAGTAGCACTAGCCCCAAGAAAAGCCCATACCTATTGTAAACTGCAAAAACAATGTAGAGTCTTGTTCTGGAAGTGACTCCTGCATAACAGGCTACAGATGGAGAAGAAATCCAGGATAGTGCCCAGCATATTCAAGAGTTTCATCAGGAGCCATTCTGGAAAGTGGTTAACTGTTTATGACTGAGCCATAGCATAGTTACAGAACAGCTCTACGTCAGGGTTTCTGGGGTCACCCTACCGCAGTTAGGTAGAGATAGCCATAAGAGATGGCTGGAGAGGGTGTGAGCTAGATATAGACTCCCCTGAGAAATTTAAGCCCAGACTGGGGTCCTGTCCTATGAGTTGAAAAGCCAGGCTGGCCATGTGTGGTCATGGATATAACTCAGCTTGAATGATCACCATAGTTTGGGGTGTATGGATAGAAGAGCCTCTGGAGCAGGGAGGGCACCTCACAAACATACAGAGTATGAACATAGGCAGAAAAAACTGTGACTTGGAGTGCACAAAGGAAACTTGGAGCAGCTGGAGTGACTACAGCTCTGCGGTAGAAATCACTGACCAATCATGCCTAGGAGGAATGGCGGAGCAGGATGCAACATTCACACATAAAAACATGCATGTGAAAACAAAATAGGTCTTAGCAGTGAGTCACCATCCTTTCCCAAGCTCTGGTGAATTCCAGGGCTGAAGTCTCTGGAAAGCATTCATTCAAAAACACAGAGAAAATTTTTTTGGGGGGAAGGATTCATTTCTTTCTTTTTTTCTCATTGTTTTATTTTAATTTTGAAGAGAATAAAACCAAATGAGACAAAACAAAATAGAGTCAGTCAAAACAAAAGGATGGACATAGTACATGACTTAAAAACAAAATACAAGGTGATCAACAATGGTTACCATAATGCCTCTTGTTATCTTCAAAAGAACTGCCCATATCATCAGGCATAATAAAGTTGAACAACACAGTACAGAACAAAGCCAATAAAAATAAAACATTAGAGACATTATAAGACTTCAAAAGAAGACAATAGTCAAACCAGAATGGGTATCATAGTGAATCTTATTGTCTTCAAAGTAGTTGCCTATACCCTCAGACTTGATACTATCAAACAAAACAGATTCAAATAAAATCAGTCAAAACAAGACAATGAAAGCAATATATGGCTTCAAATTAAGTTAATAGGAAATTAAAAATTGTTACCATAGTATATCCTGCTATCTTTGGAATAGCTGTCCATGTCATTGAATCTAGTACAAGTAGACAAACTAGAACAGAATATAACCAAACTAAACAGAGTGATGAAAACAATATGGGTTTCAAATCATGATACAAGATTAACAATGTCGTCTACCTTCCCTTTTTAGACAATTCCTCCCCTTTCACTTTCACAGGGTGCATTGTACATTTTGTATCCCACTAACTCCTTTAGTTTTTAGATTAGGAAGGCAACCTGCTATTCACCTAAGTGATCCTGAACCTTCTTATCCCTGAGCTTGATCTCAAGTTGTATCCATTTACCTACAAGAGCCTCAAGGTTTTCCTTCTTTATAGCTGTAGTACTTCTCCATTGTATAAAAGTATCATGTCTTTCCAACCAATCTGCAGTTGATGGGATAGCAACCCCTGCTTTGTTTCTGGTTCCCTATCACATAGAGCATTACTTTCTCATCTTTGACTTTCCATCCATACACCCTTTTTCAGGTTAATTATATTTCTTATGTAAAACATCTTGATGGATCCAATCTCCTGATCCACTCTGCCTGCCTTTCTTTTCATTGGTGAATCGAGGCCATCTATATTAGTGATTATGACCAACCTTCTCTGCCTCATCTCTGCCATGCTATTTTTCTGGTGTTGTTTGTCTACTTTTCCCCTTCATTCCACTGTCTAACCCTTTCAGTGAGCCCCCTCTGCTGCTGTTTCTGGAACCATGGTCTTTTTTCTCTCTCTCTAGAATGTCCCTCAGTATGTTTTGTAGGGTTGGTTTGGTGGTCATGAACTCCCCCAGCTCCTCTTTGTCATGGAAGCATTTTGTTTCTCCATTAATTTTGAGAGATAGTTTTGTAGGGTACATCAATCTGAGTTGGAGATTATTTTCTTTCAGGGCTTGGAATACTTCACTCCAAGCTCTTCTTCATTTGATGGTTTGTGTTGAGAAGTCTGTCATGAATCTGATGGGTTTTCCTTTTAGATGATCTGTTTCTTTTCTCTGACAGCTTTTAATATTCTGCTCTTGTGTTGAATTTCTGGGATCTTGATTATTATATGTCTGGGTGTAGATCTATTTTGGTTATAGCTGACTGGAGTTCTGTATGCCTCATTTATCTGAATATCATTTCCTTTTCCTATGCTTGAGAAGTTTTCTTTAATTATTTCTGTAAATAGCCTTTGTATTTCATTTGTCTTTACCCCTGCTCCTTCACGCACATTTTTTATTCTTAAGTTGTAGATCCTCTTGTCATCCTCTACCTTTTGTATTGTTACTTCCTGGTTCCTTGTTATTTTTAAGATATCTTTCCTTGCAAACCTGTCTTCAAGGCTTGATAGTCTATCTTTAGTTTGTTTCAGGCAGCTTTTCCAGCTTTCAATGGAGTTTTTAATTTCCTGGTAATCTCTTTGAATCTGTTTAATGTATTCTAAATTTTTTTGTATTCTTCATTGAAGGTTTGCTCTCCTTTTTCTATGCTCCTCCATTCTTCCATCTGTGTCTTCTTGAGAGGTGCTTAGCATTTCTTTTATTATGCTTCTTATATCTTCCTTTACTTGTAATAGTATTTCTGTTTTAAGTTCTTTTATAGTTTCACGAAGTTGTTTCTTTATGTCAATTGCTATTACTCAGAAACTGCAGGTGTGCAACTCCCAATCTCTTCTGTATTTACATCTCCTGGACTAGTACTGCTTGGATTGGAGGCTGGAGACTGCTTTTTGTTTCTTTCTCTTGTCATGTTCCTGATTTCTTCCAGGTAAGTGGGTAGTGGGGTCCCCGGCACTTCCTGTATTGGTTATAATTACTCTGAAGCATGCTGGCTAGAGATTTCTGCTGTTTGCTGCTTTTCCCAATCTGCTGGTGACTACTGGAGTACAAGCAGGGGCGAGGCAGACTGGCCCCTCCCTTCTGAGCTGATTAACCACTAGGAGTCTTCACAATGTTAGTGTGTGTCTCCTAGGTGGGGTTGGTTAGGGATAGCATTAGGGAAACCTTGACCTTGGCTATTGAACCACCCACAGAGGCGGGACTCAGTCCAAGCAATTCTCGCCAGTCTGCTCTGTGCTAGGAGTGGCTGAATGAAGCCAGCTGTAGTTTTGGTTCCAGGATTATCCTGCCAGACTCCAAAATGGCTCCTGGCCAATCACCCACTCCCAGTTGGGGGGGAAGACTGAGTCCCCCACACTCACTGCGAGCCAGTGCAGTTCTCTGGTCCACTGCTTCCCTCCACTGTCACACCTCACCATCAAGGTCTTTGGGCTTGCCAGCTACCAGCTTCACTGTGACCGTGTGTTTCTAGATTCCAGTGGCACTTTTCACACAGTGGGACTGGTTCCAGTCAAAGTGCCACTGGCTACCGCCTTCTGTTTAAGTTTTTCTTTTCTTTTCTTTTCTTTTTTAATTCTCTCTGTGGGCTTCAACTTTCACTTTAGTTTCTTCCTGGTTGCAGGAGACCCATTTCTTTCCTTCTGGTCTTCTCCAGAATGCTACATTCCAGCATCTGGGCTGTTTCTCTCAGAGAGGCTATTTACTCTGCTGTTTACTGTTCTGCCATTTTCCAAATTAAGAACTTTTAATCAGCTGTGCATTGTGGCACATGCCTGTAATTTCAGCACTTGGGAGGCAGAGGCAAGTAGATCTCAAGTTTGAGTTCAGCCTGGGTAACAGAGACTTAGACCCAGTCTCAAGATAAAAAATAAAGAAGGAACTGTGGCTATAATTTAGTGCAGTGGTGGGAAGGGCTTGAGTTTAATCCTCAGTACCTCCACGCATGCTCTGTGTCATGACTTTGGCATTTCTCCTTTTCCTGGCAGCTACACCTGGCCCACCCCTCTCTGTCCCACCACTGGAGCCACAGCATTAGATTCCTGAAGAAATTTCTGAGGAGCAGCATTAGATTCTGAAGAAATGTCCGAGGCTTGGAACCTTGGCTGGTGGGCAGAGAACGTGGATGGGCTCTCATTGGGTTTTTAACATTTTTTGCTTTTTTTCTCTTTTCCTTATATTTTGGTCTAATTTTTATTTTTAAATTATTTTCTCACTTGTTCTTTTCTGTTACTTTTATCTAATTTTATCAATTTTCTTTTACTCTTTAATATGATACTTTATTTCACTTTTCTTTCCTCCTCTTCTTTTTATCAAATTTTACTTTCTTATCTTCCTGTCCTCCCATCTTTACTAGTGCTACTAATTAGGCTTCACTATTTTGAGATATTTAGTTTACTCTATACTAATATTGTTGAATTATTCTCTATCATTAATGATAGCATTTAGAAGATATTTGCTGTATGTCAATATTTGGTTTGTCTTTGTGTCTATACTTTAATTATAGATCTTTTTACTATGGTGAAGAGTGCTACAGTAGTAGCTTTTACTGGTGTTTGTGGTATGTCAATGTCCAGTTTGTCTTTGACTCTATTATTGTTGCAGATAACATTCCTATTGCAAGGCTGACATAATTGTTGCTATTGATTAGCTTTTACTATATGCCAATATATGGTTTGTCTTTGTGTCATCAAAAATAGTGCAGTTCATTTCCAGAGAACTGGGTGTTGGGGCAATTGCACTTCACCATCCTCTCCCAAATTAACAGAGGTGGTCAGATCATGTGAAAAAAAAACCTATAGCCAGCCATACTCAGAATGAAACACTGAAAAGCAGAAACTAGACACTAAACAGATCTTCACAGTAGCAAAAAATTCTTTGCATTATCATCAACTTGCAAGCTTAGGGGCATGTGCACACATACACTCACACATACATGCATGTGTACACATATGTGCACACATGAAACAAAAGAAACATGAGAAAACAAGGCAATAAACTGTCCTCAAGGACTCTTAACCCCTCAAAAATGAACCACAGAGCATTGATGGAGAGGAAATCAAAAGTCAAACACTTGAATTATAAGTAATAAAAGAAGAGACAAAAAAGATCAATAAGATCAGAGCACTGAAAGATGATATAGGCTGGGAGAACAGGTGGCCTACTTGCCACCCTGGTAAGCAGCTGGGGGCCTGGCAAGCCGCCAGTGCACCAGGGCAAGAACTATCAGCAATTCCAGAGCTCTGCATCATGTTGGAACTTTGGGTGCTGGGAGAACAGGCGGCCTACTCGCTGCCCTGGTATGCAGCTGGGAGCCTGCTGGTTCACGGGCTAAGGATTAGACATCTATCCATCCCCTCTCACCCCCCGTTAGCAAGTCAGCACAGGTGGTCTGAGTATCTATTGGGAGAATGAATGTATGCAGTGTGGCAAGTAAGGGGGATTTTCTTCTACCATCTCTTTGAAGGCAAATATTTTTATCACTGTTTTTCTCAGTTTTGATTAATGGTACTGCTTTATTCAATATTCTGTTTTTATAAATTCGATATTTCCTTCCATTTTCCTCTACCTGATTGAAAGGACAGCTAATGTGAACAGAATGGGCTGTACTATTGTGCCCATTGCTCGTGTCCTGGTGACCTGCTGTGAGGTTCTGTGGTAGTTTCACTGCACTGAGGTTGCATGGGTTTGTTCTGTCTTGTTCTGCTGTATTTTGCTACCTTCAAAAAAAAAGTAGATAACAAAGTAACAAAATACCTCCAAAAATCTCCCAACTCCACCAAAGCTGATCCATGGAGCATGGATGAGGAGAAACTCAAAAACAAGGCAACAGAATTATATAAGGCGATTAAAAAGTAAACAACAACAACAAAACAAGTCAGTAAGGTACTGAGCAACCTGAAACAGGATATAACTAAACAGATAATGGACTTAAAAAAGTAAAAAGAAGAAAAGAAAGTGCTCTAGAGGATTTGGCTGCATGTATGTTTGAGTGTGTAGGATTGATAACCATGTTGCTAAGTTGTTACTGGATCATTGAACTTCTTTGCAGTCTCACTGTTTGAATGTCCACTTTGTATGCTTTAATTTTATAACTTTAACAACTATGTCTAAGAAGACAATATGTAATTTATCAACTAGTGATTTCTTACTGCTTATTTTTTCTGAAATTCTGTATTGTTTCTACCCCTTTTTCTGTTTTTTTCTCTTTAAATAAAAAAGAAAGATGATATAACTAAACAGATAATAAACTTTAAAAACAAAATAATTAGCGATTTTACAGAAGAAACTAATAAAAATCTAGCTCAAGTAAACAAAATGATACAAAACATGAATGAAGAGTTTAGCAAATAATTAGAGTACATGAAAAGGTATCAAATAGAAATCTAGGAGATAAAAATTCTATTGAAAGTGTGGGCTGCAAAAGTGGCCACTGTGAGGATGGAGTGTCAGAACTAGAAGGTAGGTCTGATGCAGGTGACCCTATACTCAGATACCTCAAAAGCAATAAGGAAACACAGAAAATAAAGCAAACTACAAAGAAGACTAACCTAAGGTTAATTGGAATTATTGAAAATCAGAAGACTGCACACATAGCACACAAAGTGGTTTATAGGAATCATAGTAGTCACAACTATAAGGAAAGAATTTGACATACATATAATTGAGCCATATAGAACTTCAAATAGCCACGATCAGAACAGAACTTCTCTATGATGTATCATAGTCAAAATTTCAAAGTCCAACACAGAAACACTATCTTAAAAACTGTTTTGGAAAAGCAACAAGACACGTATAAAGGAAAACCTGCTAGAATTACAACAGAGTTCTTAACACAAATCTTAAAGGCCAGGAGAGCTTGGAGTGAAGTGTTTAAAAGAAAACAATTTCCCACCCAGAGTGATATGTCTTACAGAACTATCCTGCAAAATTGATGGAGAAATAAGTTCTTTCCAAAGTAAAGAGCACCTTAAAAGACTTATTATCAAAAATTGACACTACAAAATGTTTTCAAGGATATCCTAGAAAGGGTCAATGCCAAAAAAGTCTAATGAGCAGAGTTAGCAGCTAAACAAAAGGAAACAAAGCAAATCAGGAGCAGGAAAATGGTGCATGACAGGAATAAATCAGTAACTTTCAGTAAAAACTTTCAATGTGGATAGTTTCAGTCCTTCAACTAAAAGACACGAATTGTCAGACTGGATTAAAAAACCCAATAGTATGCTACATACAAAAGTACATTTAACCAAAAAGACATTCATAGACTAAAAATCAAAGCATACGAAACAATATTCCATGCAATAGGAACCTAAAGCAAGTAAGAATAGCTATCCTGTTTTCAGACAAAGTTGACTGAACCCAAACTGATCAGAAGAGGCAAAGAAGGTCATCACATTTTGGTTAAGGGAACAATTCAACAGGAAGAGATAACAAGTATAAGTATATATGCACTGAGTACTGGCACACTTACCACAGACACAGCGAGGGGCCTCAATGCTCCATTATCACAAATATACAAATCAACTAGACAAAAAATGAACCAAGAAATGTCAGTGTTGAACCACACTTTTGTACAAAAGGGCTCACATGTCTATATTGTTCTGCCCAACACATGGAATATACATTTTCCTCATAGATATATGGAACTTTCACAAAAATAGAAGACCTACTAACTCACAAAACATGCTTAAGTAAATATAAAAGAATAAAAAATATACCATGCATGTTATCTGATCATAGCACAATGAAATGAGAACTCAATTGCAAAATAAACAACATAAATGATGCAAGCACTGGAAATTAAACAGCACATTCTTGAACAATTAATAGATCATAGCATACATAAAAGAAGACATTAGATGTTTCCTCAAATAAAATTATAATGTCAGTAGAACATACCAGGACCTATGGACACAATGAAAGCAGTCCTAAGAGCAAAGTTTATAGCTGGGAATGCCCACATCAGTAAAATAGAGTGAATCAAAATAATCCAGTGACACATCTTAAGATGCTAGCAAAACAAGAACAATCTGAATCCAAAGCTAGTATAAGGAAGGAAATTATATAGATAAGAAGAGAAATCAATGAAATTGAAACTAAAAAATTTCCCCCTAGACAAATAATTAAAGAATCAAAGAGCTAGTTATTTGAAAGAAATAAGCAAAATAAGCAAACTCTTAGTCAATCTTACCCAATAAAGGAGAGAAAAAATCCAAAGCAATGCAACTAGAAATGAAAAAAATGAAATCACAATGAATGCCACTGAAATCCAAGACTATTTAGCAACTACTTTGAAAACTTGTACTTCAATAAACTGGAGAGTTCAGAAGTGACTAGATTCTTAAATACACATAAATTGAACCAAAAATATATAAAACTCTGAGTAATCCAATAGCAGACCAATATGTCTTACCATGTATTAAAAGAATCAAAATGGATCAAAGATCTAAATATTAAAACAGAATCACATAGTTTGCTAGTGGATTAAATAGGTAAAACCCTTAAAGACATAAGCACAAGCAAGAACTTTCTAATAGAACTCCAATTGTGGAAGAAATAACATCAAGAATCAAAAAGTGGATCATCATCAAATTAAAAAGCTTCTACAACGCAAAGGAGAAAACCAACAGAAGAGACAATTGGAGAAAAAAAACAAAAATTTTGCCAGCTACCAATCAGACAAAGACTAATATCTAGATTATATCAAGAATCCAAAAAATAGACCCCTAAAAATAAGACTCAATAAAAAAATGGGCAACTTCAGTAAATAGCCACTTCCTAGAAAAAAGGGGACAAATCATCAATAAATTTAAAAAATGTTTAGCATCTCTGGCCTTTAGAGAAATGCAAATTAAAGTGACACTTACTCTAAAAAGAATGACTATCATCAAGAAATTAAATATTAACAAATGATGGTAAGGTTGTGGGGGAAAAGGTACCCTTCTATATAGTTGGTGGGAATGTAAGTTAATACACCCACTGTGGAAATCAGTATGGAGATTCCTCAAAAAACTAAAACTAGAAATTCCATTCAACTCAGCTATTCCTCTTTCAGGAATCTTCCTGAAAAAATTAAAGACATTAAATTACAATGATACATGCATGTCCATGTTTATAGTAGCACAACTTATATTAGTTAAATCTTCTAAGTGGCCCATATGTCCATCAACAGATGAATACATAATTAAAATATGGTAGTTATACACAATTAAGTACTATTTTGCTATAGAGGGATAAATTTGTTAACATATTGTTAAGTTAAATAAATCAGACACAATAAATATCACATGGCTTCTCTTATGTGAGAAATCCAAGTATAAATAAATCAGTGAACAAAATAAAAGGTAGTTATAGGAAACAGGAAAACAGATCTTTTACAAATGGAAGAGGACCAAGAAACAGAAGGAAGTGTGAGGGAAGGACAGTGAAGGGGACATAAAGAGAATTAAGATTCGTCAGGTACACGTACCAGCCCTCCTTGATGAATTATGTACTGCAAGTCTGTACTAATAACAATTCTTCAGGTAGTGTTTATATTTTCTCAGATAAGTCATTACTTTAAAAAGAGGAAGGAAGATGTGAGAAATGAGTGGTTGGCTCTAGAAGGTGTCACAGGACCCCACTGGTTTTCTAGTGATGATTTTGGCTCCAGATAGTAGACACACAACAAAGAATACTATGAAGTCTACAAAAACTATCAGATGGTCTGGCTGGCAGAAGACTCATCTTCAGCTGATGACTTTCAATTGAACTTTGAGTTGGGGAGAAAAAAAATGGTCCATTAAAATTTATACTATGGGGAACAACGGGAGATAAAATGTCCAACCCTTACTAGGAAAAGTAGCAGAAACGCAATCAGAAACAATACTAACAGGCATAGTTGTTTATTCCAAGGTATAGTGAATATCTTAGTATGACAAAGACCAGTTCTAAGAAGCAATATATCTGAGAAGATCTTGATCAGCCTTATTGAAAATTTCTTCTCTGAGAAATTTGGCTTAATTCTGACTTTCAAAGACCTGATTTCTGGTTAACCTGTTTTCTATTTTACAGTCAAACACTTGATGTAGTAGGATAAGTACAGTAATTTGTACAGCATATTTTACTAATTTAGAGTGAAGACTTATTTCTTGTTCAAAAAATGTGGATTTGATAAGACAAACTGATAATATTACTCAGATGATTTTGAGGAGAAAGAAGAAAGATGTACTAAATGAATGTGGTTTCAGAGAGTGTTCTCTTACTTGTGATCTGAAAGGAGACATATGTAGAGAAAACAGGTGGCAGGATTTTGGCCAATGGTTTGAAGTAGTAAGTCTTTCAGGAGCAGGACAAGCAAGTGCAGTTTTAAAAGCATATTTTACTTATATACCCACTGCAGACGTCAAAAAAATTAAAGCAAATATTTATGAAATGGTATTTTTAAATGGTGCAACACATAAGCACCTGCCTGGCAAGTGTAAGATCCTGAATTTAAGTCCTGGTACCAAAAAAAAAAAATGGTGTAGCAGAAAACATTTTAAAGGATTAAAGGGGATAAAAACAAGGAACCCCTGGGCCAGAACATAGAAGCATATCTAGATCCAAAGATGTCAGACAAGCACCAGAAGCATTCTCAAAGGAAAAGAACTACATTCACTGAAAAAAAAAGAAATATCTGAATTTCAGAAAATGGCTTAAAAAACAGACATACATCCCAACAATGTTACAGATTTGGTTCAAAAACCATAGAGCAAAACTCAAGAAAGTACAATGCTAACATAGTCGTTAAAAACAAGTCTAACATCAGTTGCCTATGGGAGGCATCAAGAACAGGTCTTCCCAGAGAAATGTAGACAGACCCCCACCAGGTCTCTGAGGTTGTCTGTCCCCAGCCCTCATTTACACAGATCATCTGGCACCCTCACTCTAACTCAACATGTACACCAATTTGATAGGCCACTTTGTCTTTGCCAAGATTCTAACATATCCTGCCTCTATCCCATTTTAGAATCTCAAATTTAGTCTCTAGATTTCAGTTCCAATTCTTTTGGCTCTTCATGTCTACAAAGTGGAAAGAGAAAGGTCACATACTGTAACAACTTGTAATGATTCCCATACAAGAGAAACAGTTTCCAGCAATGAGGTACAAATAAGATAGACACAACATGGATGGATTTCAAAACATTACATTGACTGAAAGAAAAAAAATAGGACTACACACTGCGTAACTTCATTTATTTTAATTCCTAGAGCAGGAAAAACCAACCTATGGTGGCAAAAATACTAGTGGCTACCCATGTGGTACAAATAAATAGAGATATGGAACAAATTTGTTGGGGTGATTGAAATGTTTCATGTCTTAGTGTGACAGCTACTGAGGTATATAAACCATCAAAATATGTATAACTGTATGTGTAAAATATGTGCACTTTATTTTACATAAATTATAACTCAATTAAAAATAAATATATAATGAAACTAGTTTTTTTAAAAGCAAGGTATAGAAGAGTATATATCATAATCTGATGCAAAAAGAAAATGATCTCTACATATGCACGCATACATAAATAAGAGTGACAAAAAGAGACAGTATGTATGCATGCATATTTGTATGTGCATAGAAAATTCTGGAATATATACTGTATAAAACTTTGTTCCATAAAGAAGACAGACTAGGATCTAAGATGGGAGGGAGAATAATTTTTCATCTTCTCAAATTTAAACTGCTTAATTTTTTTATGGCATAAACATACAATTTTTTAAATTAAAGCACTTGTGGTGGATTAACTAATAGTCAGTTTGCAACATCCAGTTGAACCGAATCAGCATGGTGCTGAGTGTGGAAGGCCCACCTGAGGATTGTTACCAGCAGCATAAAAGGAGAATGAGAGGAGAGATGTACACTGTTGATTCTCCTGGAAAAGCTTGTCATGCTGGTTTTCCTAATATGAACTCAGCTGTTCTCATCAGAGGAGCTTAGTTTCTCATTGTTTGTTGAGGCCCCTTTTGGGAGCATAGCTTTCTAGCTCCAGTGTGGATCTCTTATCTTGGTAATGCAGATCCTTCATCCCACTGGCACAGACTTTCTAGCTTCCACTGGTCTTTGGGACTTCCCAGTGCAGATCCTTGATATTGACTTGCAAAGACATTGTCAAGGGCTCCAGGCCTCCAACTGGACTCGAGGAGGACATTGTCATAGGCTCTGGGTCTTCAGCGGGACTTGTTTAGGACACTGCCATGGGATCCAGATCTTCAGCTGGATTCTCTTGGTCTCTAGCTGAATTCTTTGGGACAGAGCTTTTGCATTCTTGTACATTCGACTTTTGGGATGAATATTATAAAATAATCCTATAAATTATGTGTACTATATGAAACCTATTCCTTTGTAAACCCTGACAGCAACTAAGTTATCATGTTTTTCCTGAAACTATGTTTGGGACAGGAACTCCAGAGCTGAGATGAGACTGCTTCTTGAAGTAACCATGAACTTCTGGCATTGAGCATCTCTCGCTAACAGACACTCCCTTCGTGCCCACCTGCAACCAATTCTTCCTTCTCCAGGACGTCCTCTGAACCACTTCCGGGTCACTCTTTCAAAAATGTGGGTTTTCTGAGAAATCCTTGTTTCCTCATCATTTCTACAAGTTAAAAGCTAATCTCCTTAGCAGGGCATTTATAAGAAATGACACTGTGTCATATATGGTGTCATTTCTGGGCCTTTCCTTGGTATCACCAGAAATCTAGGGGTCTTCCTTCATTTACCTTCTCTGTTTAATCCAGGTCTGACCAATCAACTAAGCCTAAACAATTCTTCTTTTGAAAGTTCTCTGCTTTTTGAAAGTCCACTATCTTCCATTTTCTTGATGTTACTACCCTAGACCAAGTCCATCATCACTCTGGTTTACCTAGTCAGCCTTCTAACTGGCAGCCCTTTCTCCAGTTTGTCTTTACTCTCATCTCTTTCTCTAGAAATGCATTCTTTTAAAATGCAAACCTTGTCAATATCCTGCTTATATCTCTCCAAATCTGTCTGTAGAACTTAAGCAAAAAGAAAAATTCCAGTTTCACAAGGGCCAGCGCCTGAGTCTTGGTCTTTGCCTTTTTCTTCATAACTCTCTGTTATTAATTCTTTCCATTCTACTCAGATTCAGTTTCACTTAATGTCCACTGTTCAGTGTCTTGGACACGTAATTCTCCTCCCTTGGAGCCTCTAAACATTCTTCTACTTCCATTGTGCTGGTCTTCAAATCCCACCTGGCCCATTCCTTCAGGGTAAAGAGTCATAAATAATAAGAAAGCTATGAGAATATCATATATAATGGAAATAGACAAGAGAGAGGTAGGAATCCCTGAGGACTTCAGCTATCAGAAAAATTAAAGTAATTACATAAGGAACAGTGTTTAAGAGGACAATGGAGGTAAGAAAGTCCTGTGCTGAAAAACTGAAAGTAGCTGGTTGTCTTAGTTTCTGCTGTCATTAGGACACAATACCCAATACCCACAACTTAAAGGAGGAGAAATTTATTTTGGCTCACAGTCCATAGGAGTTTCTGTCCATAGCTGGCTGACTCCAAGGCAAGACGACAGAGTAGATGGGTGTGGTGCAGGAAGATTGCTCATGAAATTGTGGGCATGGAACAGAAATGTTATAGGGAGAACTGAGAAGGAACATAATCCTTTCCAGGTCAAACCCTTAGTGACCCTTCTCTTTGACCAGACCCACCTCCTAATAGTAAATCAGCTATATAGCCCCTGTAATTCAGTCACCTTCCAAAGATGTCACTTATGAGCACCTGAGATTTTGAGAGGACATTGACACATAAAACATAATGCTGAATCCATCTGGTGCATAAGGGTGGGGAGAAATTGGGAAACGGGTAGTTCAGCAAAGCTAAAAAGGTTAAAGGCTTTGGAAATCTAAGGGAAGTTTTTGTTTGTTTGTTTGTTTTCAAGCAAAAGGGGAAAATGTGACCTAGTTTTAAATTGAGGAGTAACAGTCTTTATATTTTAGAAAGAAGTGACCAACGGAGTACAAAGGGATGTAGGTGGGGAGATAAATAATCTTGGGGAAAGATGATGAGAGCTGGACCAGGTGGCAGCCGGCAGATCTGGCTGGAAGTACTAGATTCAAAAACATGTGGAGCTCTAAGCCCATGGACCTGATAAGCAAATGCAAGGGAAAAGAGAAATAGTCTCAGGAAAGAGAGGGCATCAATTCTCACCGGAGTAACTCGGAATACAGAGAGGTCAACGGCTGAGATAAGAATCACTAAAGGGGAGCACGCTGGGGGAAGAGGATGAGTTGGATCGGTGATATTTTTATGTTAGGGTGTTAACTCAGAAAGCAAAGGTGCATGATTAAGTTCTGACACAGTCCTAGCTGCGGTATGCAGCACCTTGCACAGCGAGCACCTGTGAAGGTCATCTCATTCTGGTGCCCGCAAGTTTGACTCCTTGTTTTCCACATTCCGACAAAAAGGTATAAATTGTTTGTTGTGCAGGCAGAGCTGTAAAAGCAAAGGGAGAGTGATCAGTAAGTGGGAGAAGAAAGGCCATTTTGCCAGGGCCGAAGCTGTCACAAGAGTTTCCTCCCTTAGTTTGATTTAGTAGGTGATATTCTGTTTCTCTTCCTTCAAGATTCCTCCCAGGTCCCAATGGCGATCACATAAACACTCCAAACAACTTTGCCTGTTCTTTGCTCTAAACCCCTGAGGCACTTTGACGTCCACGGTGTGCACATTTTTCACAAAGTTTATGAGTTCCTTCTTTGCTTTTCAACTCTTTTCAGGTGTACATCTGGTCTCCTTAACAATATTTCTAACTTTTAAGGACCCTAGTTTATGCCAAGTATTTCTTATTGCTATTGTCAGAGTGCCTGAAACAGTCCTAGATTCATAATAAGGTTTTGAAAACTACAAATTTGATTGAAACTGACAGTAAATTTGGAGGGAGGGAGGTAGAAAGGAGGAGAATAATAACCTCCTTGAAAGGACATAGTGTGACCAGAGATGCCACGTCGATTAGTGGAGTGAAACAGTATCAATTCCTAGCACAGAAAGTAACATATCCTAACATAAAAAGCTATTCCCTCTTTTTATACTAATGAGATTGTAATCAAATATACTCGGAAAGAGAATACTGGTGTTTAAATACTAGCTGGAAGTGGGGGAAGCCTTAATGTTAGAATGATTGCTCAAGGCCCAGCACTGCAAAAATTAATTAATTACTTAATTGTCAACAAGTTAAATTCATTTTTCTGGGACCCCTTTCGGCTCATAATAAAATATAGAGCTTATCAGTTACAGTTATTTTAGTAGTACTAAGCTACAAGAGGCAAAACTGAGGAAAACCTTTCACATCTTTTTCATTAGTTCTTTGGCACAGCCATCACAATGTTAATGACTCTATTCACCAGACAGAGGAAGTGGTACAGCCCCAAGTAAAATGGTGGCTAAACTGTATGTTTGTCATGGTGAAGAAAGATGTTTGTGGAAATAGGAGGAGAAACATAGAAATCTGTGTTTGTGCTGTGAGATAATGATTGTTACTAGCCCACTGATCATAAGATTTCCCTAGCTATCTTGTTACCAGTACCTGGCACTTTTTCATCAACACTATATTTAATGTGGATTCCCTGTTAGGATCATGCTTCTCCTCCATAGTGCACTGAGTAACAAGGCCTATAACTTGTAGCTTTCAGTCAGGGAACAACTGGTAATAGAAAGCGTGGCATAGAAGTGAATCAGGTCTCTGGGCAACAGTAAACACATGCTTTGAAAGCTAGCAAAGATGGGGAAACTGTCTATAATGTTTGCTTATAGTTTCCTCACTTGCTTCAAAGCATACCTTTCTCCTAAAGTTCTCATGGGGCCTGGGGTATACAACAGAAACGTCATGACCCTAGTGGTAACAACACCCATTGGCTCTGGATCACAATCCTTTCCAGATGTCGCAGAACTCAGATTACAAAGACCTTGTTGCACAATGCTTAGTGCAGTGGGCATGGAAGCTGGGCCAGGATACCGGGGCAGTGCCTTGCATGTGTCAAGAGATACAGGTGTGGCCAGATGCCAAGCAGCCCAGGTGGTGGTAGAAAGAAAATCAAATATTTCAAGTTCTCTGGAAAGGCAGCTTTCTTGTACCTTTTTTTCTTTTCTTCCAGGGCTCTTAAATAAGACTTGTCAGGCCATATCTTCTTGAGTTATTTGAGGGAAAAATTTCAAAAGTTTACTTGACATAGCTGTGTTTTAGCTTGATGGAAGATGTTGAGGCCTCAAAACCACAATGAAAAAGTTGAAACTAAAACTCTATTTTTCACAACTAGCTTTCTCCTGATGTTTAATGTTGTACTATGTGCAAAATTACTCAATATATTGCATAACTTTTTAAATTAATATGGAAGCTGGGAGATATTACCACAGTTCTGTTTAAACCTTATGCCATAATGGAATGTTTTTCCTATTGGTAATTGTTTTATATGTCTCTTTTACTAAAAACAATCTACATGGAAAATCAGAAATATATGTGAGATCTTTTTAGGAAGTTAGTTTTCAAGCTAATAGCCTAGGAAATATCAATAGAATCTTTAAAAACCTGTAATGGATCTGACAACTATGTAAATTAGGATTATGTTTATCTTTTTCTGGGTTTTTGTTTTTTTTGTACCAGGGGTCGAACTCATGACCTCACTCTTGCCAGGCAGGTGCTTATGCTGCTGAGCTAAATCTCCAGCAGGATTATGTTTATCTTAAGCAGTTTTTCATTTCATTTCATTGCATTGCATTGCATTTTCTTTCAGAGTTTGTATCTTTGGACGTGCATTAATTTACCTGTAATGAATTCAGTTGGGAAACCAGTGAGTACTTATGTCCTGGGAGTGCCTAGGTTCAAATTTGCAGATTAATTGGAGATGAAAGACATATATGGAATAGATCCCCAGGACAGGGAGCCCGTAGAGGAGGGTAAGTCTGCACTCTGTGCTTCCTCCGTTGCCCCGGGACAGTGGTGCCTGTGGAAGGAGTTTTAGCCCACACTTCCCCCTTTCTCCATTCTCCCTGGGACAGCAGTACTGCTGAGAGGAGTGTAAGGCTGTGCTCTGTGCTCCCTCTACTTCCCTGGGACAATGGTGCTGGCCAGTGGAGATACCTGGAGGAACAGATACCTACTAGGAAAACCTTGACATCAGTGATAAAGCTATCTAACATCAGAAATCTAAAAGAAGCCACACAGAAAACAAAGTAAAATAGCAAATAGAAAGTGACAAGATGAAAAAGCAATCCCAAATGCCTAGCCCACCCAGGGCAAGTTCTGAACACAGAGATGTAGAGGAAATCAGAAGCCAACAAATGGAATTATCTGAAGTGATAGCATCAGATGTGAAAAAACAAATGAAGAGGCCATAGAAAAAATAATCTCTAAGGTGCAAAAAAGGAATGACTATCAAATAAAAGACATTAAAACAAGCACAGATAAACAAATAGAGGAGCTCAGGAAAATGATGGAAACTATGAATGCCAAGAAATGGAATGAATGAAACAGATCCAAACAGAAATTAGAAACTCCACTGAAAGTATACACAGTAGATTGAATGAAGGCAAGGATAGAATATCAGATCTCTAGTAGAAAGGAGGGCAACTAATATCTAAGAAAAGAAAGATGCCTTAAAATTTGCAAGAGACCGTAAAACATCAATACAGCAGCTATAGGGTAAAGCAAAGCAGAAAAGCATAAGATTGACTGGAATCAATGAGAAAGCTGGCGTCAGTGCAAAAACCATTAAAAACCTCTTCACAGAAATAGTGGCAAAAAACTTCCCAAACATGGATAATGAATTTCACATGCAAATAAATGAAGCATATAGAACTCCAAATAGCCATAACCAAAATAAATCTACACCAAGGCATATAATAATCAAGATCCCAGAAATTCAAGAACTATGAAAATCAGCTAGAGAAAAGAAACATATCACCTATGAGAAAAGCCCATCAGATTCACAGCAGATGTCTCAACACAAATCCTAAAATCAGGAAGATCTTGGAGTGAGGTATTTCAAGCTCAAAATGAAAACAATCGTCTACCCAGATTCATGTACCTGCAAAAGTATCTTTCAAAATTGATGGAGAAATAAGATACTTGCATGATAAAGAACTGAAGAAATGTGTGACTGTGAAACCAGCTCTACAGAATGCTCTGAATGACATATTAGAAAGCACTAAAAAAACCACAAACACAGGAACACCAATCAAAAGAAGCCACCAGGTGAGCAAGCAGTTAAACAGAGCAGAAACACAAGGAACAAGCAATAGGGAAACAACATGTAAAAGAAAATCAAATACATGTCAGTTGTAACCATCATTAAAAATAGTTTTAACTCACCAATCAAAAAAAAAAAAACAGACTGGCCAGAATGGATCAGGAAGCAAGATCTAACAATATGCTGCACTCAAGAAACACACTTAACCCAAAAAGAATTTCATAGACTTTTTAAAAGTCAGAGGATGCAAAACAATTTTCCA
Organism: Hydrochoerus hydrochaeris; assembly: GCA_004027455.1. Classification (NCBI taxonomy): domain Eukaryota; kingdom Metazoa; phylum Chordata; class Mammalia; order Rodentia; family Hydrochaeridae; genus Hydrochoerus; species Hydrochoerus hydrochaeris. Next base: position 26,387 of record PVLA01013303.1, read on the forward strand.
TGCTGCAGGAACCCACAAAAAAGTAGAAGTAGCTATTCTATTTCAGACAATGAAAACTTTGAGCCAAAACTCATCAAAAGAGAAAAAGAAGGTCACTACCTACTTGTTAAAGAAAAAGTCCAAGAAGAGATAACAATCATAAATATTTATGCACCTAATACAAGTTTGCCCAACTATTTAAAAGAAATATTAACTGGAATGAAAAAAATCAAATAAGCCCTAACACAATTGTAGTGGGGAACCTTAATACCTCACTCTTGCAAATGGATACATCAACTAGACAAAAAAGTCACAAAGATATATTAGAATTAAACCAAGCCTGTGAATAAATGGACTTGGTAAATGTTTACAGAGTGTTCCACTCCAAAGCAAGAAAATACACATGCTTCTCAGCTGCATATGGGACATTCTCCAAAACAGATCACATATTAGCTTACAAAACATGTTTAAGTAAATGTGGAAGAACTGAAATCATCCCTTGCATATTATCTGACCATAGCACAAGGAAACCGGAAATCAACCACAAAGGAAATCACAAAAGCTAAATTAAAACATAGAAATTAAACAATACTCTTCTGAACAACCAATGAGTCACATAAGGAATTAAGCATGAAATTAAACAGTATATACAATTAAATTACAAATTAAATGTCAATACAACATACCAAAACTTATGGAATACAATAAAAGCAATCTTACGAGGGAAATTTATAGCAGTGAACCCACATGTCAGGAAAACAGAATGAGCTCAAATAAACAACCTAATGTTGAATCTCAAACTTCTAGAAAGAAGAAAAAAACAAACCCAAGGCTTGTAGGAGGGAGGAGATTATAAAGATAAGAGCAGAAATTAATGTAATAAATAATAAAAAACAATACAAAGAATCAATGAATTGAAAAGTTGGTTCTTTGAAAGAATAAATAAAATTGATAAATTAGAAAATTTCATCAAAAAGAGGAAAGAAATAGAGGGAGAAGACAAGATGGCCAATCAGTGAGCAACAAAATACAAAACTTCCCGGGAAAAACAACTCATTTGCCAGAGAGACCCAGACAGAGGGAGATGGATCCTCTTGACACAGGAAGAAATTAAAATGTAAAAAAGGTCATCAAATGCTTTGGGACTACAACTGAAACAGCTAAAAATTATGGGACACGGTGTTTTCATTTGCGGTGACCCACCAAGTTTGCAAAGGCCTGAGTCTGCAGAGCTGCCCAAACTCGTTCCCGCTGCCACTCACAGGAAGCACAGCAGCACTAAAGTTAGGGGTTGATGAGCCCAACAGAGAGCGGAGCCAGTGAAGGGACCTTCATTAATCCACAGTCAGTGCTGGGAATGAGACCCCCCACCATGGGTAGGGCACGACCAAATGGGCAACATGTTGGAATCAGGCAGGAGGAGCCTGAACTGGGAGTGACAGTGACTTCAGTTGGTTCCTCTCGCCCAAGAGCAGATTCCTAAGGGATTTGCTTGGACTGGGCTGAGCCCCTGGCCAGGACCCAATGAGCCTTCCCAAATTGATTCCCTGTGCCTAGAAAGCACTAACTGTGTGAAGTCACCTGAAGTTTGGCTGGCCCTGTGGGAAGGGGCAGGCAAATACAGCTGCTTACACCTCAGTGACAAGAGCAGGCAGGAGAGGGCAGAGTTCCCTTGCCAGCATGCTTAGGAGGAAACATAGCCAACAGGGAAGAGGGCTGAGACCTGCACTGTAACCCGTGTGGAGGAAGCCAGGGCCATGACAGGAGAGAGTTAGGAGGAGGACCCCAGCCCAGAACCCTGAGAGCACTGATCCAGGAGAAGGAAAAACAAGGGAGAGTGAGGGCGGCAAACACACAACATCAGACATGGCTTCAATGGACATTAAGAGATATCTTCAGGACCTTGTAGACAAGCTCAAAACTGAAATATTAAATCAGGTAAAGCAAGATATGTGTAAAGTAATAAAAGAAATGCTCTCAGGGAGCATCTCTCAAGATGATACAGATGCAAGAAGGGAGGAACACAAAAAAAGGAGAGAAACATTTGATAAAGAATGTAAAGAAAATACAGAATACATGAAGCAGGTTCAAAGAGACTACCAGGAAATTAAAAACTCCATTGAAAGCTGGAAAAATGCCTTAAAAGAAACTAAGGATAGACTATCAAAACTTGAAGACAAGTTTGCAATGTGTGATCATGAAAAGAAAGATCTCTTAAAAATAACAAGGAAACAGGCAGTAACAATACAAAGGCTAGAAGATGATAAGAGAATCTACAATTTAAGAATAAGAAATGTGAATGAAGAAGCAGGAAAACATACAGGCGAATTACAAAGGCTATTCATGGAAATAATTGAGGAAAACTTCCCAAGCATGGGAAAAGAAAATGACATTCAGTTATGTGAGGCATACAGAACTCCAGCCAGCTACAACCAAAACAGATCTACAACCAGACACATAATAATCAAGATACTAGAAATTCAATATAAAGACAGAATATTAAAAGCCATCAGAGAAAAGAAACAGATTACCTACAAAGGTAAGCCCATCAGAATCATGGCTGACTTCTTGACACAGACCATAAGATCAAGAAGAGCTTGGAGCAAAGTATTCTAAGCCCTGAAAGAAAATAACCTCCAGCCCAGATTGATGTGCCCTGCAAAACTGTCACTTGAAATTAATGGAGAAACAAGATGCTTCCATGACAAAGAGGAACTGGGAGAGTTTGTGACCATCAATCCAACCCTATAGAGAATACTGAAGGACATTCTAGAGAGAGAAAAAAAAAGTACCAGGATTTTAGGAACAGTGGCAGAAAGGCCTCAATGAGTGGGGCAAGCAGTAGAATGAAGGAGAAAACTAGACAAAAAGGCAGAAAAATAGCATAGCAGAAATGAGGCAGAGAAGAATGGCTATAATCTCTAACATAGATGGCCTTGATACACTGTATTGTTAATAGTGAACCAGGATTTAAAACCCACATTATTCATACCACTTTACTGAGATGTATTATATTCTGTTCCAGTCATTCTACCTGTACCAGATTTGAGGGCACAGACAGTAATCCCAAAAATAACAGGATATAGTACAATAATCATCCTTAATTTCCTATTAACTTAATCTAAAGCTCTGTAAAACCTACACTGTTTTAATATGACTGATTGTAATCAAATCTGATTTGTTAGATCACTGTTTTGTATTGATAGATTTTATTCAAAGCTGTTATGATTGATAGTATCAAGTCTGAGAGTATAGGCAACTGCACTGAAGATGACAAGATCCTGTAGAATATCCACTCTGGTTTGATTATTACTTGCCTTTGAAGTTTTATACTGTCTACAACATTTTATTTTTACTGATATTGTTATTTACTGCTATACTCAATTATACTGTTATGTTCAATTATGCCTGATGATATAGACATTCTATTGAAGATAATAAAAAACAACATAGTAATCATTGTAGATCACCTTGTACTGTGGTTTTATACAACTTTTTGGTTTCATGTTTTTATAGGAATTTGTTTTGTTTTGTCTTGCTAAGTTTTGTTTTTCCCTCTAATGCAGAAAGTATAGAAATACATGCAGAGATTCATGCATGTGTAGCTATTTACACTCTCACTGTTTGACTATCTACTTTGTATGCTTTAATTTGTAACTTGAACAACTATTTCTAAGAGGGCAATATGTAATTTATTAACTAGTGATTTCCTATTGTTTATCTTTTTTTTTGGAATTCTATATTATCTTTAACACTTACATGCTTTTGTTTCTCTTTAAATAAAAATTTAAAAAAGAGGAAAGAAAAAAGAACACAAATTCAAGCAATTAGGAATAAAAAGAGAGGGAACTCACAATGAATCCCACAGAAATCCAGGATATGATAAATACCTACTATGAGAACCTATATTCTAATAAGATGGAAAACAAGAAATGCACAGATTTCTAGACACAACTGAATGGTCAAAAATAAAACAAGAAGATATAATAATTCTAATAAACCAATAAAAAATTTAACAACAAAGAAAATCCCAAGCCTGACAGATAGGAAGAACCAACATATTGAAAATGGCCATACTCTCAAAACTGCTATAAATATTTAATGTGATCCCAATCAAAATACCATTAACATACCTCACAGGTCTACAGAAAACATTCCTAAAATTCATTTGAAACCAGAAAAGATCTGGAATAGCAAAAGCAATTCTGGGCAACGAAGGCAAGTGAAGATGTATCACAACCCCAGACCTAAAATTATGCTACAAAGCTACTGATAAAATCAGCATGGTATTGGCAAGAAAAACAGGTGTTAGGATCAGTGAAACACATGAAAAGATGCAGAAACTTCTCCAAACACACTCAGCCACTTTATTTTTGACAAAAGAGCCAAAAAAGTTCACTGGGACAAAGTCTTTTTAATAAATGGTGCTGCAAAAACTGACTCTCCACATGCTGAAGGCTATAACTAGACCCGTGTCTATCACCCTGCACTAAAGAAAAAATGGATCAGAGATCTAAATATTAAAATAGAAACACTAAATTTACTAGAAGAAAAAATAGGCAGAAGTCTCAAAGACAGGTGTAGGTAAAGATTTCATGAACAAATCCCAGACTGCAAGGAAAATAGAGCAAAGAATTATCAAATGGGGTCTCACCATATTAAAAAGCTTTGGCACATCAAAAGTCACCAACAGAGTTAAAAGGCAATCCACAGAGTGAATAACATTATACCTAGTTGTCCTACAAACAAAGGTCTTATATCTAGAATATATAAAGAATTGAAAAATGTCAGATCTCCCAAATTTGAAGACCCAATGCAAAAATGGACATCTGAGATGAATATGCACTTCTTAGACTAAGAAATACAAATGGCAAAATACAATACATGAAAAAATGTTCAATATCAATGGTTATTCAAGAGATGAAAATTAAACAACACTGAGATTGCTTCTCACCCCATTATCATCAAAAAATCAACATATAACAAATGTTAGAGGGGCTGCGGGGGGAAAAAGGAACACTTCTCTACTGTTGGTAGGAATGTAGACTGGTGCAACCATTGTGGAAACCAATAGGGAGATTCCTTTAAAAGCTAGGATTAGAGGACCCATTCGACCCAGCTATTCCCCTTATAGATATTTCCCAGGAGAATTAAATGCATACCATGATATTCATGATAATGTCTACTTGAACTGAAAAAGACATAGGAAGACTGTATATTTATTACAAAGCAAAAACCTTGTATATTGTATAAGTCTTTTTTTCTTTAAGGGACTACTACTAATCAGGCTTCAAGGCACAGTGGCTTTTCAATTTCCCTAGGTTTGTTTTCATTATTTTCTTAGCCTATTTGATGTGCTGTGGGTGCCTTGTCTTGATATTATACAAAGTTTATTTTATCTGGAACTTCAGAGGCTGGGAGGGCTGTGGTAACCAGTACCACCTACACAGAGTACCTGCATTTATTACTAACCACAGAAGGGTGAGAAAATGAGATATCTTCATTTTGTAATATTCTAACTGGAAATTAAAAGAGTTAGTTTAAATATGAACTAATAAATTCACTGAACATGAATGTATGGTAAAGTGTATTACAAAAACCACTAGGCTAAAAACAAGAGTACTAAAGAAAGGTTCAGTTCCCAGAACGAATTAGCTAGACATGTTTAACCAAGACAGTTAACACCTCTGTACCGATTTCTTCTTCTGGAAATGGATACTGGAGTGAATAATTTTTTAGTTCCCTTGCAACTCAAAAATTCTGTGGTTTATGAGTATCACAACTGTCAGAAAACATTATAGTTAACAAATGTAGATGAGTTAAGACATTGTGTTTGGTGTATATTATTTTAGGTTAAACCTAAAATTAGTTTTCATTGACTATAAAATGAATGAGGTCTAAAAACTGGGCCAATGAAATTTTAATTTTCAAGGTCTTAAGAGGGTGGACCATAATCTAAATGTGAAAACCATAGTAACTTCTCTAGATAGAAGTTGCACATGTGCTATAAAGTTAATGTGCAAGCAGCACATTTGTTTTTATCTGGGTCTCTCCATGACTTACATGCTTGGGTTATTGCTGCTTTTATAGACTGTGAAAGTACTGACCTTCCTGCTGGGATATATTTATTCACGATGTGTTTAAGGCCGAAGAGTGTTAAAATCGTGCTCCATGAATATTTGGTGTCCTTCTTCCCTTGTCTATTGCTGCAGGGTGCCCTGTGCTAACTGAGCTACCTGTCAGGACATTGGACTGCTGTTTCCACTTAGGGAGAAACACAGCAAATTCTTGTCTTGCAGACAATGCTCAGCGAGTCTGCCTGACCTCTCCCCTGCTCTGATGCTGGGGTCACCATGTGCTAAGACTCAAGGGAGTTCAAATGGAGATGAGTCAGATCCTGGCACCAATACTGAGCTCCGCCCAGTTAGTAAACAGAATAGCTATTTGCTGTCACTTGGAGCCTCTCTGGGTCTTAAGACTCAAGGAAGAAACAAATACTTTTGAAGCCAAAACCCCAAGGCAAGGAAAAGAAAACAGAACTGTCTGCATCACCAGCAATGATTTCATTGGCACAAATCCCTTAGAAGGGGAGGAACTGGTAGACAATTCCAGCTGAACTGTTTGACTTCTCAACCGTGAGGCCTTTCACTGTCTATAGGGGTGGCCTTTTGCCTGTCAAGGCTTGAAATTTCAAAACTAGTCTTTAGAGTTAGTCTGATTGCTAAAGGGTAATACGTTTTTTCTCCTCATTACTTAGTATTTTTTGTACTATCGTCTGTTAAAATGCTTCTTTCACCTAAGTTTTTTCTTGGTTCACTCTTTCTTGTCATTCTAGGGAGAAGCTATGCAAAGAAAAACATCTACGCAGGCAAATATTTTATTACCAGACAACTAACAAGGAGTACTTTAAGAAAGTAATTTTGCACTGACCACTTAAGATACCCGTGTCACTCTCTTGTTTTCCATACTTAGTGAGAGGGCAGGGAGGTAGTAAGAGCTTAGGAAATGTCCTTATGGTCCAGTTTCCTGACAGCCTGGATATCTACTGGGAAAATGTACCCTAGCCTTCCTCTGCTTGGACTGCCTTTGGCTTCTGTTCACTTCAGAGAATAAATATTACACAAAGATATCTGTGGCACAACCTCTGTGCCTGTACAATTTTTCCTAAGCCTAGAGACACACTCAGTTTGTGGTCCTCTCCTTTTCTTTTAGACTCCAGCACGTTCTGCTCTGGCTTAGAAAATGTCACATACCTGAACTGAAAGCATGGATGATTGATTCTTTCCACGTTCTTCAGGTAGCTTTGCACTTCTGCTCTATCAACCCCTTTTCCTTCTAAGATGTTGAGATCAGGGCCCAGGCTGGATGGATACTGTGATGTCACAGAGTAGAATTCTTGTTCTTGAGATCCAGCAGAGACCATCCTGGACAACTCTTCTGCTGCCCAAGAAAGAAGATCGGAAAGTACAGTCCCTCAGTTTCCATTTACTCTGTCATTAAAACACTTCATTAGGGATCTCAATCAAGAACTCCCTGGAAAGTCATAAACTGACCCCAACACCATGTGATCTTACTGAAGAAAGAGGCTTGGAAACAGACTAGTGACTAGATTCCCAACTCTTTTATTTTACAAAGGAGAACAAGAATGCCCTGCATGATGGAGTGGCAGATCTAACTAACATCCAGGGGCCCTCAGTGTTGGCCTCCAGCACTCTTGGCAACACTATGCTCACACACTTCTTTCTGAAGTGGATCAACATCAAGATTTTCTGTTGAGTTTTACCTGAATCTACACATGACAAGTAATCGTTCAGATAATTTACACTGTGGGAGAATAGAGTCTCAGTTTTTCTGATGACCTACAGATAAATATGAGGAATAGTGGGGCTCTGGTCCTAGTTTGGACTCAGAAATCTTGAGGTGCCATACCAATACTAGATTAAAAAGTAATGTGCCTTCTGAGCAACCAATATTTCCCTGATATTTGATGATAAGTAACAAAGTTCAAAAAGCACAGAATTTGTGTTTACTGCAATGCCATATCAGCTTCTAGTATTTGCTGAGGAGAGGACAGAAAGGAATAATCAGCAAAGAAATAAATTCTCAGTACAATGTAGTTATTTTTTCTTTCACACTCTTTACTTTTTCTACAGACTATCCCTTCACTGATACAGGAGGTAGGGTATGGCAAAGCCAGCTGAGGCAATGACAATGAGCAGGACCTGCCAATTACGGGATCCTAGTGCAGCCGTGGAGACATGGGTGGGACCTGTCCATTTCAAGATCCCAGGGTGGGGCCAGAATACTCTCACAACTCCTTATGTAGAACTTTTCACTAACTCCCACCCGATGTAGATGGCATAATAAAGACAAAACACCACAAGGAGCTGTTAACACCACTCTTCAGGACAGCCTTCCCTGCATATATAACTTTTATTGCTACTTTTTATCCTTTTCTCTCTCTGTTTGGCCTAAGTTTGTTCTACAGTACTAGCCCCTTACCCCTTCATCCCTCATTTTAAAATAAACTTTTAGCACCAATTTTTGGCTTGTCCTGTCCAATTCTTTGAGACATGAAGGACCTGAAATACTTTTGTTTGGCAAGTCATTTCTAAAAAAACTACCCAACAACATTTATGATTCCAAAAGAATTATCTGGGTTGCCTGAGACAGTTTGTTTATGTGAATCAAGAGAATTGTGCTTTCAGAATCCCTCAAGAAGATAGATAGCATCTATTGCTTTTAAAATACCAACAATTAATATTTTATATAATGCCTCAGTATAACAAGCCATTTTCACATATTCTTTTATTTCATCTGCATGTCTTGATGAGGTTAACAGTGTATTTTTAGTACAATTTTATGGATAAGAAAATTATAGGTTAGAGTGGTTGCAACTTGCACAGGATCACAAACTAATTAAGTAGCAAGATTAACATTAAATACAAACCAGATCTTCCAGCCAAGCATTTTCCCCACCTTAGGGTGGGAGGAACTGTTATTTGGTCCCAGAATACATTTGGAGGCAGCTGCACTAAGCAACATTTTGAGTAATGAAGAACAATTATTCTCATGTGTCATAAATACTATTTTACTAACATCCTAAATGTCTTCATAAAAATTTAAAGAAATAGTTAATGAACACTAATCTCAAACTTAAAGTAATATAATTAATGCTCTTCAACTCAATTTCACATCTGTGAATTTCCTAAGGGAACCATTATGAATATGAGCAATGTTTAGCAATAAGAAATTCTTTGAAATATTATTTAAATAGAAAACGAATTAAAAACTTGAAATTAGAAAAGTGATAAAAAAATTATGCTGAACTTATAAAAGCAATGTTATGGGTCAGAGTTTCCAAAATTTTTATCATTCTTACAACATTTTTGGAATTTTGCCATCCTACACAAAAATTTACTCAACATTTTCCTTTAAATTAACTCACATTTCACTAAGTATTTTAAAAATATTTTAAAATCACAATATAATTAGAAATACAGCGCCTTAAGGGTCAGGTAATGATCTAAATGAATATGATAAAAACAAAGTAATATTATTAATGCATTAATTTGGTACTCATACTTGGCATAAACATGTAATTGATTTAATCAAATCATATTAACATCCTTTATTCCATCAGAACTTCTCATTTCTCATGATAGATTTATTGAAGGTTTGATAGGGAAAGGAAAGAAGGGCAGAACCTGACTCCAAATTACAGTTAGATACCATTGTGATTGGGATCTAAAATGCACCATGAAAGCCTCACTGGCCACTGCCTTCTTGCTTTTCCGGTGACCCATTCTGTGTGTAGAATACACTTTCTCTTCTTTTTTTCACTTCCGTCTCTTTTTTTTAAACTCTTCTTTTTCACTTCTACTTTTTCCTTCTTTTATCTTCAATAAATGCAACCTTTGCATTCAGGAAAAAGGTCACATTGTATTTAAGGCTTGACTGCCAGCTGGTGAGACTTTGGAAAGCAATTGGATCGCAAAGGCTCTGACTTCATCTTAATTAACCTGTTGATGGATTATAATCTCATGGCATATCGGGAGATGATGGAAATTTAGGAGGTGGGATCTAGTCAGATGAAGCAGGCACAGGAAATTTGATTTTGAAGACTCAGTCTCGTCCCTGGCCCCTTCCTCTCTAGCTCTATTTTTCTTCTTGGCTACATGAGGGGAGCAGATTTTCTCTGCTGCAGCCTCTCTGCCATAATGTTGTTCCTCAACAAAGGCTCAAAAACAATGTCCAAGTGACTACGAACCAAAACCTCTGAAGGCATGACCTAAAATAAACTTATCCTCATGTAAAGTGTTTTTCTCAGGTATCTTGTCACAGTGACAAAAAGCCAACAGAGATATGTTTATATACACCTTCCATTCAAAATGGATAATCCCTAAAATTTACATTAAAGATCATCTTGCTTAGAACATGTTTCCATGGCAAGATGTGTCGGGACAAAGGCTCCTTTCTCTAGGGGATCCCCCACCATCTGTCATCTCAGGGGAAAAAACCTTCCAAGATCCTCCCTTGTGTTTTGTTTTGGCTGAGCTTGTATGTTAGTACTTTACATTCCAAGGAGGTAAAGACCACACTGCTTCCCTTCAGCACATGTCTTTATAATTGTATCCAAGCACTATCTGTCCTAAAGATGGGCACCGCCTGACACCTGGAGCACGAGGCCCCAGGTTCTCACAGCGGTGGATGGGGAGCCATACCGTAATTAGCAGAACTTCTTTTTTATTTGAGACAGAGTTTCACTACATAGTTCATGTTGACCTTGACCTCACTATGTAGCCCAAACTGGCCTCAAACTCGTGGTGATCCTCTTGCCTCTGCTTCCTGAGTTCTGGGATTACATGTTTGTTCTACTATGCCTGGCGTCAGGCCTTCTTGACCCCAAATGAAAGTTAGAGATATTTTTAGGTCAGAGGTCAAAGATTTCTGCTCAGTTACATACAAGGATTTTCTGGGGAAAATACTAATTATTGTCAATATTTAAATTTCATATCAAGGAAAAATTTCTCATATTTTAATCTATAGACTACCTACACTGGAATCAACTACTTTATTAATATATATTAATATGTGTGTGCACGTGTACATACACATACAGCCCTCTTTCCATGGGCTTCACATCTATGGATGGATTCAATCAACGGCAGATACAAACTTTGAAAAAAAAATTGTGTCTATACAAAATATATACAGACTTACTCTTCTTGTTGTTATTCTTGAAACAATTTGGTTTAACTATTTATATAGCATTTACATTGTCATAGATATTGTAGGTAGTCTAGAAATGATTTAAAATACAGGGAAGAGTGCACATAGGATATATACAAATAAGAGAGTTCTGTATCTTCAAATTTGGGTATCCATCAAGATATGGAGGGACACCTGTATGATAGAGAGAGGAAGAGAGACAGAGAGAGAGA
>PVLA01013304.1:0-37778 GCA_004027455.1 Hydrochoerus hydrochaeris
GTTGTTATTTGAAGTCATTGGCACGCCTGGAGGAGCTTGTCATGCTGGTTCCCCTCATATGAATTCCACCATTCTTACTGGAGAGACTTGGGACCCTGTTGCTGAGAATGGCTGTAGTTCACTTTGGAGGAGCTCTGATCCTTACTTTGAGCGTGACTTCCTGGCTCCGGAGGGGAAGATGTTTGCTATTTAATGTCCAGGAGAAGTTGTCATGCTGGCTTCCTGACATGTACTCAACTGTTATCATCAGCAGAGGAGCTCGGGACCTCATTGTCACTGAGGATGGCTGTGGTACTTTTCAGGGGAGCCCTGGTCCTTATTTTGAGAATCACTTCTTGGCTCCAGTGTAGAGTCCTCAGCCTTTTGGCACAAACTCTTCATCCTGCTGGCATAGATTTTCTAGCTTCCATTGCTGACCTTTGAACGTTCTCAGAGTGGATCCATCAAACAGATTAACATGAGTCGTTGTCGTGGGCTCTAAGCCTCCAGGTGGATTTGTGGGAAGCATTGTCCTGGGCTCTAGGTTTTCAGCTGGACTCACACAGGACATTGCTGTGCGATCCACGCCCTCTGCTGGACTTTCTAGGTCTTTAGTGTTGTGGACAGATTTCCTGCACTTTCTTGTATTTAACTCTGAGTGACCGTCATAAAATAATATTATGAATTCTATGTCCTGTATGTACTTGTTTTTGCAACCCATGACTACAACAGGAAGGAAGCAGTTCTCTGGTCACTGGTTCTTGAGTGTGCTGGCAAAATTTGTTACCAGGCTACAGATGGCTGGAGAAAGGTGACAGAGGCAAGAGGCCTTACATCCTGGCTCTACCCTGTGTGGCCCCAGATGGCTGCACTAGTTCAATCCGTCAGATTTTTTGTAAACCTCCCACAGTGGCAGGACTGCTCCTGCAGGGAGGAGTCACCTTGGCAGCTCCATTGGTTGGATTGTGCCTCTGTTAAGTCCTATGCCTATGTTTTGTTTCACCTACAAATCTCTTATTTCAGATTGATTTTGGCATTAAATTCTATGTCCTTCTCTTTCTTCCAGTTCCTTGTATTTTTAGTTGATTTTCTCTGAGTTGCTTTGTGACTTGTTCCTCTATTCAGCCATGTTAAATCAATCACCTCTATTGTCTTTTGTTCTAAAAAAATGTGAGGTGATATCTCATCATGGTTTTAACTTCTGTATATTTGATGAATTCTGATGTTGAGTATTTTTTTCATATACTTGTTAGTCACTTAGATTTCTTCTGTTAAGAAGCTTGTATGTACATCCTTTGTCCATTGTTTAATTGGACAGTTTTCTTTCTATTGGATTGTTTGAATTCCTTTGATATTTTCACTATTAACCCATTATCAGATGCATGGCTTACAAATATTTTCTTCCATTTTGTAGGCTGTATCTGTACTGTGTTGATTCTTTTTCCAATTTTTTTCCTTAATTTTTTTAGAGGGGGAGCATGAACAAACCTTTTATTTTGACATTATGCCATGTTCCTGTTTTCCCAGTATGCTCTGGGGTTCATATGGGAGAGAACAGTCGTTGTGTAGACCAAAGTTGTGAAGCTTTTTTCCCTGTTATCTTTTAGCAGTTTTACTGTTTCAGGTCTTACATTTAAATTTTTAATCTATTTTGAGTTGATATTTGGATATGGTGTGAGATAAAGTCAATTTTTTTCTCTGCATGTGGTTATCCAGTTACCCATACACCATTTAATGCAGATACTGCCCTTTTCACATTGTATGCTCTTGGTTCCTGTGACAAAAATTAATTGACTGTAAGTCTGTAGATTCACTTCTAATTTCCTAGTCAATGTTCAATTTGTTTCTGTCTCTGTATTTATTTAAGTACCATGATGTTTTAATTACTTTTAATTTTTTAAATTAATTACTCATTATGAATTTTGAAATCAGGTAATATGGTATTTTCAACTTTATTCTGTTTGCTTAAAATATCTTTGGGAATTTAGAACACTTATTATTTTTATATTTCTCAGGAAAACATCCTTTAAATTTTGATAGGGATGATATTTAATCTGTAATTCATTTTCTAAAGTATGGAATTTTTTCTTTTTTGATTCTCATCAATATGGAGTTTTTTTTTTCTTTGCTTTGCTTTAATTTTCTTAACTTTCATTTCTTCTTTTGTGATCTTGGTGATTAAGCATGTGCCTTGCATATATACTATATCACTGAAATTATCCTCAAATGATAGTAGTATGGGTATTTTAACAATAGTATTTACATAGCATAGGCTATCTTTCCATTTATTTTTGTCTCTAATTTTTTCAGTAATTTTGCTGTAGTTCACAGTGTAAAGTTCTTAAATTTATTTGTATGTTTTGCATTTGCTATAAGTGGGATTATTTTCTCAATGTTTTTTCAAATCGTTTATAATTGTCTAACAGAGCTGCTGGTTTTTATGTGTTGATCTAAAACCTTATTCAATTTTTCTATGCATTTACAGAGGGTTTTGATTAATTTTCTTTATAAAAGAAAATTCTCACCAACAAAGAAAGAAAATTTAGTTAATTGCTATAAATTTTAGTTTCTGATACTTCTTTTTCTTATCTAATTTCTTGGACTAGGGCATCTAGCACTATATTGAGTAGAAGTGGAAAGTATGAGCATATTTGTCTTGTTTTTGATCTTTGAAGATATTATTTCCACTATTTATCATGGGATATGATGTAAGGTTTGTTTTGTCTTACGCTCCTAGTTGTGTTCAGGAACAATCTGACAGATTTTATCTTGAAAGATATTAAAGTTCATCAGATTTATTTTTTGTATCTATTAAGATGACCTTATGATTTGTTGTTTAATGTGTTATATCACATGTGTATATTTTTGTATATTAAAACACCCTCATATACCAGGAATAAATTAAATTTCTTTGTGGTGAATTACTATTTTTTAATTAATTTTCTAGTTTTGTTTGCTTATATTTTGTTGAAAAGCTTTTTTAAAAAATCTGTGTTACTCAAGGTTATTGGTATGTAAGTTTCTTTTATGCTAGTGTTCTTGTCTGGTTTAAAATCAGAGTGATGCTGGCCTGATAAAATTGGTTATGAAGTACTCCTTCTTCCTTAATTTTTTGAAGAATTAAAGAAGCATTGAAATTAAGAAAAGGAAAGATACAGTATAAGGAAACATTACACTGTGGCCAAGTGGCTTTAACAAACAATATAGAGCATGCCATTCAACCTCAGCAGAATGAATATTGTTCTCTAGTGACCTTAGAATGTTCACTAGCACACACCATATATCTGGCCACAAAACTTACCAAATTTAAGAAATTTTAAATGATCCTTTCCAACAACAGCTATGAAGTAGAAATTATGAAGGAAAAAATTTGGAAATTTTACAAACACATGGCAATTAAATTCATGCTCTGGTATTATCAAAGGTTCAATGCAGAAATTAAAAAATAAATTGGAAATATTTAAGTGTCATTGAATACTATGATTGGAAATTATAATTGCCTCATTAGAATTACCTTTTGAAAATTAGCAAAATTGAGTAACATACAGACATCAAATAATATAGACTGTGGATTTCTAATATCAAACAAGTTACAAATACAACTAATTTTAGGAAGCTAAATCAGAACATATTAATCTAAATCTACGCTATGGGATTATTACTTTTCAAAAGAACATTCCTTAGTTGATATAAATACTGAAAACAAATCAAGAGATTAATTTTTGTTGTTGAACTTACCTTTCTGTGAACTTCAGTTAAGAATAATATTAAGTTACATTTGTTATAAAGAGATGCACGTAAACAACAGCAGAATACTAACTCCAACATAAATGACTATCTCTATATGTTGCTGGCATTTATGTATTTACTGATTTATCATACGTAATAATAAGCAATTGCTGTTCTTTGAGGAAAAATTTGGAAACTCCTGAGATTTAAGAACTTGTTCATTTCTACTAGAGCAAAATAAATTTGTGAAAGTATGTAGAAGGCAAAACTCAATGGACAAAAATATACTATCAAGGTTTAGAAAGGAAACTCGACTTATTCCAGGATTTTGTCATCACTTATACCTCAAATTCTGTGTATATACTATATGGGGAGAGGTTTGAATTCCCTAAAGGAGGGAACTAGTATTTTAGTAGCTATCTGCCAGGGAATGGTCCACCAAACAGTGTAATTTTCTCTTGGGGAAGAGAAACAAAGCAAGTGAAACATTTGCAAATCAGTGCATTCATCAAGAAACTGAAAGCTGGAGAGAACCACCTAAAAGGACAAAGATGGGACACTTCGGGATTTGAAAACAATTCACACCAGACCAAATCTCAAGCTAATTCTAATCACTAAGAAACCCTCATCCAGGTGATGAACAAGCTAGTGGTGTCTGGGAGGGACATGATCCCGTGGCCACTCCTATCAGACCTACCTAGAAATACATGTATTTTTTCTCTATTCTCTGAGAGTATTGTTTGCAGAACATCTTGTGGTCTGTCAATGCAAACACCCATGGGGGAGCCTCCATCGGTGCTTGCCAGTAATTGCTAAAGAAAAGAGGAAGCTCTGAGATTTGGGGATTGGAGAATGAAACTTTGGAGAGACTGACCAGAAAAATAGTTTGCCTTTGGAGCAGAGAGTGGCATTCAGGACACTGGGCATCAAAGGACAAGTTAGAACGTTTTTTGGGGGAGATACACAGAAAGCCATAAGATTTACCCTACAGTGAAAGAAGCAAGGAACAGAGGGTTTGATGGAAAATCTGGTCCCAGGCCAATTATATTGCCCCTTCCCATCCCCAAATTCTTGAGACACAGACAAATGCTTACATTTAGCCAAACCCGGAGCACTACTTAGAGGTGGCAGGTGAATCCAGGGACCCATCTGTATCTATAAGTCTCTCTCCTCACAGGTGAACAATTAAGGAAATACCTTCCAGTATTTCCACTATTTCTTCTTTTATCTTTCCTCCTTTTCTCTTTTCATCTGTCATATATCTACATCTGTGTATCTGTATCTGTATCAGTATGCAGTGATTGAAATTAAATAGTATCTTCCATAAATATGTCAGTATAACCCTTACCAAAATTTTATATAGAAGAATGAAATATAAACTAAGTATGAAAAGATTCACAAGTTTCAAAAATTTCAGATTCCCTCAATCCCCTTCCTCCAATCCATCATCTTTCTCCCAGAAATATTCTCTCAAACTTTGTCAACATTATTTCTTTATTCAAGCTATAAAAAATAAATCCAACAGAGCCTGACTCTGTTCATTTTTTAAAACCTGTTGATATTTCTATTCTCTTCCTCTTTTCTGAATAACTTAACCCATTTACTTTTATACTTCATTTTTTCCCTTTTCTTTTATGTCTTAGTCTGTTAGTATCAGTATAGTATAATCCATAAGGGACATTGATAAAAAGTTGAAATCATTAAAACAAGTGTTAATGTACATTACTGATACATGGTTTGATCTGGTGATGTTGTTATAGCTGGTAGACATTATTTCCTTGTGAAACAATGACTGAGTTTACTGGATTAACTTGAGTAACTTGGAGTACATAAATATCAAGATCATAACCCTGAGTAACAGACATTAAGTAAATATATTGCCATACTAACAACAATATCTTTTCACTGTAATTTTCCTGAACCCTCAGCACAAACCAAAACCAAAACCAAAATCAAAACAAAACCAAAACCAAGACCAAAACCCAAAATGACCAGCGATCTTGAAGGAGACACACACACACACACACCCCTTGTATAGGTAACTAAAATGAATTCAGACTGTGAATGAGTAAATTAGCAGAGAATTAGATATCTTGGAAAGGAACCAAACAAATCTAAGAGATAAATTTCTGTTAAAAAATATGAGAAGCAGAAGTGAACAGTATGAGGAAAGAATTTCAGGACTGAAAGATAGGGTTGCTGCACTGTAGTATATTCACAGATACCTTAAAACCAAGCAATACAATAGCTGCTGAATGACACATAGAAGGTAAACCTAAGATTAATTGTTTTTAAAGAAAATTTAAAAGACAACACAAATGGTGTAAAAATATGTTTGTAATTTGTCCTTTAGTTTGAAAATAGTTTGCAGGTTTTAAAATTGTAAGTTCAGTCAGGGCATTTCTAGGAAAATGCTAACAAAGAATTACAAAGGGAGGGAAAGAAATAAGAAAATAGAAATCTTTCAGATTGCTTTCTTTAACATTCAATAGTAAACTGTTGGCTGAGTCATTTGTGTCTGGGCAATAAAATGTATTGATGATCAAATTTTAAGAAGAGTATGTATTCATTATGTTAGAAAATAGAAAATTTTCTTACACTTTACATTTGTGTTATATAACAAAATACGAGAAAACATATTGTCTGAAAGGCATACAGTAAATATGTTAGTAAGCTTAAAATCTCATTAAATGACAGTGTTAGCTGCAGCTCGAGATTTCATATAGTAATTGCAAAGGCAAATGCTGTCATCTATATGTTGTCTCCACTGTTGCCTTAAAATGAAACCTTAAAATGAAATTTAAATGAACCTTTTTGTACTATCTTTAAAGTTAAATTTCATATTTGGAGATATATTTTAAAAGTTTGTCAATCTGAAGCAAATCTGCAATTCTGTTCTAAATAGATACTTAGTTTTAACAGTCTAATTGCATTGTTCTTTCAGTGCTAGCAGTGTTTAAATTTCTTACAGTATAGAGTTCTACAGTCGCATCTAAATCAGAGAAGTTCCCCACATTAATGTAGCAGGTCACTCTGTACCTGAAGCCACTTGCATGCGTGTAACTAAAGCAAACCTCAGGGTTTGAGATCAATTAATTCCCTTCCTTCTAACAGTTATAAGCACTTATATTCTTATACCTAATATTAACATGCCTCCTCCCTGCTGCAAAATGATAAAATTAACTCTCCAAGGAAATTTAAGAATGTCAGAAAAGAATTATTTTCTTTATTCTTTTGACATTTTGTCAGAATATCATGACTAACTTCTGGCCATGACAAAAGTTATGCCAGCATCATTATGTAACCCCTGTGATCGGTGTAAAGTGGAAGTGCTTTCAGAGCCAGAACTGAGGATGTACCTGAAAACTTTCTGTACAAAGTTAATGCGCTGCTCAATCCCCTGAAGTAAAATAAATGGCCTGCAGTGAGGTCTGAAGAAGCTGTGTAAGGGAATGAATATAGCTGCATGGGGGCTGGCGCACGGGTATTCAGTTCTGAACTTGCTCTACTTCCAAATATTAAGCCCACAGTTGGTGCAGCTTTTATTTCTGAGGCATTTTTAGCTTATTGTGCTCAACAGTTGTACTTTCTCGGCTTGATTGACATTCTGGAAAATATTGATCTGAGAGTTGGATGAAGTTACTTTCATTAAAGAAGATTTTATCACATAACATTACACTCATTCATTGTAATTCAAAAAATTGTGCTGTTACAAAAGTTAAAAATCTTATGTTTATCTTAAGACAAAACATATAATATTAAATTCAGATTTTTAGTGGTCTAAAAATTCTGCTTCAGAATTAATTTAGAATAAATATCTGACAAATGAATATGCAATCAAAAACAAGAAGAAACTCTGAAATAAGCATAATTTCCTAATTACTAAACACCTTCAACATTCTCTGACACAGATAATTTCATTTCACATATCAGACTTTTCTTCACTTGATCTTAGCCAAAAGTCAGAGAAACAATTCCGACTTTTCTTATGCACTTTTATGGAGAAGGCATGTTATATAGGAGACTCCTCCTATCAGTGTGGATCTCTTTAGAAGAAGCCATTCTCAAGACTCAGTGCTATCTCAGGCCTCTTAGTTTCCATATGCTCAGATTAGTTTGCTCATCACTGGCCAGATAAAAGGAGGGCATTTATTTTGGTAGAAGGAAAAAGAATGTATTCAAAGCTAGCTCAGGTGAGATGGAGAGGCTTATTTGCCTCAGATCACCATCTAAGCATGTACAGATGCATTGGAGTTTTCCTTCATATATTTGTCTTCTTGAATACGTGTATTACTTCATAACTAAAAGTTATGTAAGGCTACTATTCTTGCTCACAAGACCTAGCATAAAATGGATAAAGACTTTTTGACAAAGTTGATATGAATTGAATGATTTTGACAAAAACTGTTTACAGTATTGCATAGGAACAATCTGTAGCAAGTACTACACACAATAATTGTAGTAGCAGCTATCAAAAGATTAGAGCTGTAAAAACTGTTCTGTACCAATCTAATATCAGGGAAATTAATCCTCAGAGGAATCATGTACTGCCGTTGCAAGTAATAAGTAATAACTGTATCATGTTGCTGAAGCACACTCCCAGGATAGTTTTCCAGGACTGCCGAATTGTGTACTACTGAAATTTGTTAAGCTTCAGCAGAAATTCAGTCCCACAATTAATGAAAATACAAGACATCAAGGTATCTAAATGTATACATGATATTGTCACTAATAATGGCTTTTCTTTTTTGTTTTCTTATTTTTGTATCATAAAATTTTCAAATAATAATTTGTATGTACTCTAATAACAAGTATTTCGATATGTTTCTAGAATTGAAAACAGGAATTTTATTATAAATAAATATACATATATACCTTAAATTTTTTTTAAAAAAGAATTTACTTTATAAAACTTATGATATTCTTCTACCTGTATAAAACAGTGCATATCACAAGAAATCTCCCATGTGCTGTATAAATCTTAGCATTTTGCATGAAGCATATAGAAAATAAACATAAAATTAAAATGTAACTTTCAGTAAGTAAAGTCCTGGCCTAATGAACTTAGCTCTGGTTTGAGTCATTTTGATTATGGTTTTATAAATAATAATATCCTTCCTATACCCATCTAAGGGCATTAATTTAAAATCTCTGCTTAATTTCAGTTGTATTTAATTAGCTCAATCACTTTTTAACATGTAATAGCCTATAAGAAATAATCTAATGACCAAATATTTAATGGAAAAATTTTAACTGCCAGATATCATCCATAGATGATCTCTGGTTATATGGAAAAGTAAAAAGGAGCAAAATCACAGCATTTATAAACAGACCTTGTAAAAGAAGATGTTAGTACATATACTTTAAATGATTTTCTTTCTATATTAAAGAGAGTAATGCTATATGAGTTGAATGATATACATGTATTATATACTAAAATTTTTCAATAAACGTAGAACTACATTTATTGTACCTTTACTCTGGCCATTTGAAATTTGTTTTTACCTAGAAAAAGCTTAATCTTTGGCAGCATTAAAAGTACCCTGAAGTTAGTATAAACTTTATTCCTGTTTAGGAGAAAGTTAAATTAATACCCAGAGGATATCCTCTCTGCAGAGAGTCATAATTATTACTCAGCCTTTACAGTAATATTCACTTTCTTTGACAAATCTATAATTGATTTACAAGCAGTATTTCAATTAAAGTTCACTTTCTAGAGCATGAGTAAGTAAATGATTCTACTGCATTATTAGTAAAAATACACTTAGTCCTACTTGTATTTTTTTTTAAATGGGGAGGAGGTAGTATGTCAACATTGTTTAACCCAGAAGTCTAGATGTTGGTGGAAAAGGAATTTAAATATACAGACACAATCATAATGTTGTCCAGAAACAATTCAACAGAATGGTTGTATTTTGAAAAGTGTAGACTTTTAAAATTATGAAAAAATACAGTTCTTTTCTTTAAGAAAATTACTTGAAAGCAATGGGATAAAATATTCATAAAATCATGAGTTGACTCTTGAGGTATTTTCTATATGTATCTCATGTTGCTAGTCACAGTGACTCCAATGACTTAATAATATTGAATATGTCGTTTATTTTAAAGTGTTATTTGAATTTATTTATCTATGAATTAGCATTAAAGCATATATTAACTGGAAAATTTTAAAACTTTCTAGCATAAAATAGGGAAGCAAATTATTATTAAAATTGTATCAATTGAAGAGGTCTAAAAATGAAGAAAATCTTCACTTTTTTTCTTTTTCTAGGATTAATATTATTATTAATGAATTGCTAGTATTCTAGGCCACACCCACAATGCAGATTTAGTTATTCACAAATGTATATTTTTGCATAATAGAAGATAGCTATTATGCAAAATAATATTTTGCATAATATTGCTATTTTGTGTAATAGAAGCTAGAATTAAACTATTTTATATGTAAACAGGTATGCTGATTAAATTACAGAATAGTGATGTAGAAACAACTAAGCAAATATAATATCTTATACTGTAGTAATAATATGAAACCTACCAATGAACAGTCTATGTTTTCTCATAACTAAGGACACAGTTCTATATTTTTAGCTTCAAAGAACTAAGATCCTCCCTAAGGCATCAGGAAAATAATATTATTACTTAGAACATTCTGCATTATTGAGCTTGAATTATTAAACATTTTCTGGATTATTAACCCCTTTTTTTTAAAGATTTTATTTAAAGAGAAACAAAAGTATGTAAAGGGTAGAGATAGTACAGAATTCCAAAAAAACCATAAACAATAAGAAATCACTAGTTAATAAATTACATATTATCCTCTTAGAAATAGTTGTTCAAGTTACAAAATTAAAGCATATAAAGTAGATAGTCAAACAGTGAGTGAACAGCTATGCATGCATGAATCTCTACGTGTATTTCTATCCTTTCTGTATTAGACGGAAAAACAAAACTTAGCAAGATAAAACAAAACAAATTCCTATAAAAACATGAAATGAAAAAGTCATATAAAACCACAGTACAAGATGATCTACAATAATTACTGTGTTGTTTCTTATTATCGTCAATAGAATGTCTGTATCTGGCATAATTGAATATAACAGTATAATTGAGTATAGCAGTAAATAACAATATTAGTAAAATAAAACATTATAGACAGTATAAAACTTCAAAGGCAAGTAATAATCAAACCAGAGTGGATATTCTAGTGGATCTTGTCATCTTAAGTACAGTTGCCTATACTCTCAGACTTGATACTATCAATCATAACAGCTTTGAATAAAATCTATCAATACAAAATGGCGATCCAACAAACCAAATTCGATTATGATCAGTCATGGTAAAACTGTGTAGGTTTTACAGAGCTTTAGATTAAGTTAATAGGAAATTAAGGATGATTACCGTACTATATCCTGTTATTTTCAGGATTACTGCCTGTGCCCTCAAATCTAGTACAGGTAGAATGACTGGAACAGAATATAATACATCTAAGCAGAGTAGTGTGAGTAATGTGTGTTTTAAATCCTGGTGCACTATTAACAATATAGCGTATCAAGGCAATCTATGTTAGTGATTCTAGTTATCCTTCTCTGCCTCATTTCTGCTATGCTATTTTTCTGCCTTTGTTTAGTTTTCTCCTTCATTCTACTGCCTGCCCCACTCATTGAGGCCTTTCTGCCACTGTTCCTAAAATCCTGGTATTTTTTTTTCTCTCTCTCTCTAGAATGTCCTTCAGCACTCTCTGCAGTGTTGGATTGGTGGTCACAAACTCGCCCAGTTCCTCTTTGTCATGGAAGCATATTGTTTCCCATTAATTTCTAGTGACAGTTTTGCAGGGTACATCAGTCTGGGCTGGAGACCACCTTCCTTCAGGACTTGGAAGACTTCACTCTAAGCTCTTCTTGATCTGATGGTCTGTGTTGAGAAGTCAGCCATGATTCTGATGGGCTTTCCTTTATAGGTAATCTGTTTCTTTTCGCTGATGGCTTTTAATATTCTGTTTTTATATTGAATTTCTGGTATCTTGATTATTATATGTCTGGGTGTAGCTCTCTTTTGGTTGTAGGTGGCTTGAGTTCTGTATGCATCACACAACTGAATGTCATTTTCTTTTCCCATGCTTGGGAATTATTTCCATGAATAGCCTTTGTAATTTGCCTGTATGTATTCCTGCTTCTTTGTTCACGTTTCTGATTCTTAAATTATAGTTCCTTTTGTCATCTTCTAGCCTTTGTATTGTTACTGCCTGTTTCCTTGTTATTTTTAAGAGATCTCTCCTTTCACACATTGCAAACTTGTCTTCAAGTTTTGATAGTCTATCCTTACTTTCTTTTAAGGTGTTTTGCCAGCTTTCAATGGAGTTTTTAATTTCCTGGTAGTTTCTTTGAATCTGCTTCATGTAGTCTATGTTTTCTTTATACTGTTTATTGAATGTTTCTCTCCTTTTTTTGTGTTCCTCCCTTCTTTTGTCTGTATCATCCTGAGAGATGCTTCCTGAGAGCATTTGTTTTATTACTCTACTCATATCCTGCTTTACCTGATTTAATATTTCAGATTTGAGCTCGTCTACAAGTTCCCAAAGATATCTCTTAATGTCCTTTGAAGTCGTGACTGATGTTGCGTGTTTGCCGCCCTCAGGCTCCCTTGTTTTACCCTCTCCTGGATCAGTGCTCTCAGAGTTCTGGGCTAGGGGCCTCCTCCTGCCTCTCTTTCCTGTCATGGCCCTGGCTTCCTGCACACAGGATACAGTGCAGGTCCCAGCCCCTTCCCTGTTGGCAACGTTTCCTCTGAAGCATGCTGGCAAGGGAACTCCACCCTCTCCGGCCTGCTCTTGTCACTGAGGTGTAAGCAGGCTGCATACGCCTGCCCCTCCCCACTGGGCCAGCCAAACTTCAGGGACAATCACCTGGTCAGTGCATGCTAGGTGCAGGGAATCCATTTGGGACATCTCATTGGGTCCCAACCATGGGCAAGGCTCAGTCCAAGTAAATCACACACGAATCTGCTCTGGGGAGGGAGCAACCAACTGAAGTCACTGTCACTTCCAGTTCAGGCTCCTCCTGCCTGATTCCAACATGTTGACAACCTGGTCATGCCCTTCCCGTGGGGGGGGTGTCTCCCAGCACTGACCGTGGATCAATGAAGGCTCCTCCACCGGCGTCGCTCTCCGCTCTCTGTTGGGCTCACCAACCCCTGACCTCAGCGCTTCCATTCTTCCTGTGAGTGGTGACGGGAACGAGTTTGTGCGGCTCTGCCTGCCGGCGCGGATTCAAACTGGTGCAGTCTTGGTGGGTCATCGTGAAAACGCTGTGTCCCTTTAGTTTTTAGCTGTTTCAGTTGTAGTCCCAAAGTATTTGATGAGCTTTTTAAAGTTTTAATTTCTTCCTGTGTCAAGAGGATCCATCTCCCTCTGTCTGGGTCTCTCCAGGGTGTTTTATTCTGACATATGAATTGTTTCTCCCGGGAGGCTTTGTATTCTGTTGCTCACTGATCGGCCATCTTGTCTTCTAACCACTTATTTTAAATAAAGTTTCAAGCAATTTATTCTTAATTTTTTGAAAGTACAGTCTTCATATCAAAGTATAGAACAACAGATTTCCTATCCTGATATCACTTTCATTATTCTTTTGTACTACCATTTCTCTCCTTAATTTGTGCAATAGTTTCTCTCACTGTAATTCTAATATTTAAAATGTTTCTGTAACATAAAACCAAAGAACTGTTTTGGGGGATTATTTACTTGGGGGGAGAGTAAATGTACATCACTCCATGTGTACACCCCTGTATCAGCTCTGTGTAGGTAGGTGTGAGTGAAGAATTTAGAGAGGGGTAGCTTACCCCCATTAATGTGATGAAGTAATGATGCATAAATGGGGAACCATGTTCAATTATAACTTTTATTTGTTTCAAATTTAAACATTTATTAAGGGCTGGAGGTTTAGCTCAGTGGCACAAGTGCCTGCCTGGCAAAAGAGCGTGAGTTTGATCCCTGGTACCAAAAAAAAAAAAAAAAGTGTTTTGTGCAAACATTTATTAATACCCCGTTCATTAATTTAAAATATTAAGACTTGAACATTTTAGCATATTTTAAGAAAATCAAATTGACTATATCTGTATCACTATAGTTATAGGAAGTTGTTCCATATAATACATTTCATTTTTATTTGTGTATAACTTTTTAATTTTCTGAAGTTATTAAAAACCTATCCATTTTTCATCATATGCTCCATTATGACTGGTAAAATTTTTCTGCTTTGTTATTGATGTGGACTAAAAATCTAATATAATGCCACCTGAAACATAGTAAAAACTCAGTAAACATTTGTCAAGATAAAAAATATTTCTTTTTTGGATTCTAATCAAACTATGAAATTCCCCTTGATATAATTAGCAAGGTAACTCTTCAGTTCCATTTTAATTCTTAGAGACATATCAGTTATAGTCCTCTATATTCCTACTCATATGCAGATTTTCTGTGGCCAACACTACATCTGTGATCTTTGTATTTCACTTTTATAATCCTGAGGAATTTTGTATGTTTTCTACAGTAGTTCTCTTATTTTCTGGGTTCTATGATATTCTGTTTCTTTGTTTACTCAGATATTTACTAAAATACATTCATTAGTAACTACCTTCCTGGGAAAGGATGCTTTAATGAAAGCCATTTATTTTGCAACAGTATCTAAGCTGGCTGCAGTTGGATTGGGTGGATACTTAATTATAGGTTTGAAAATATTTTCCTCATGTTTTAGATTTTCCTTACTTCCAGTAATGTTTTCCTAACATGTTTGATCCAATTGTGATGTACATATAGCATATTTTGTGATATCACATAATGTGCAGAACTTAATATTTGGAAATATTTAAATTTCCTATTTTCACTTATTAAATGATTTTTCCTTTCCCCTTTTTCTTTTGAAATTGTTTCTTGTACTTCAATGTAGCATCTTTTGACCTATTCACACACTTTTCTTATATTTTATTTCTCATTTTATGTTTTTTCCTACTGTGTTGAAAATTTCATTACTGCAGGAGTTTCAGTTTTTCATGCTATTTTGTTTTCAGTTTTAACTTTTTATTATTTCAGTATATCTTATGTATTTTCAAAGGATCCAGTCCACTTTATTGTGAATTCTTTAAGTGCAGAAATCCTAGTGGGGCTATTTATACTTTTTATTTTCTTAGTATTTTCTTCTGTACAGTTAACTGCTTTGACTTTTTTCTGTTACTTATTTGGTTTTAATTTGGTTTATTTTTTATTCAGCAGTTTTGTCTTAATTGTTGTTATATTTTCAAATGATACATGTTTTTAAAATGAAGTACATATGATGCTCAGGGGAAGTATTGTCTGTGATCATGTAACTTTCCAACTAGTAAGGTTTGTTGTAGTATGAAAAAGTAAAGAATGTTTTATTCACTAGAAAATTCCTAATTAACAGGAATTAGTGAAATAGGAGTTAGGAATGTAGCATAACAGGAATTAGTGGAGTTAGGAATCTAATTTGGAGTCAGTACAAAGCCCCCAAAATGGAGTTGACTGAGTTGCGATTCTCTGGAGTTCTTACACACACACACACACACACACACACACACACACACAGTCTACTAGGCGTCCTTTGGTTATCTCAGACCTCTGTATGGCATTACCAGAACAGGCCATTGGCTTAAGGGTGGATTGGCCCTGTAATAACACTGCAATGATTGAACCCTAAAATATTTGTAGTCTCCTATTGCAGATACTATGTTGCTTACACAATGGCCCGAGTTCCTTTTTAATTTCTTAAAGACTCCAGGACTAAGAGCTGTTGTGGATATACTACTCAGAACACTCCTCTGCCTGTTAGCAGGAGCTTTTTTTCCTTGCCTTTTTATCTTTTACTTTCTTGCATTTGTATCTTTTTTTTTTTAATCGATACCAGGGATTTAACTCATGACCGCGTGCTTGAAAGGCAGGCACTTATGCCGCCTTATGCCCATTAGAATCACAGCAGACTTTTCAGCACAAACCCTAAAGTCAAGAAGAGCTTGGAATGAGGTGTTTCAAGCCCTGAAAGAAAACAACCTTCAACCCAGATTGATGTACCCAGCAAAACTCTCATTCAAATTTAATGGAGAAACAAGATACTTCCATGGCAAAGAACAACTGAAGAAATTCATGTCCACCAAACCAACCCTAGAAAGAGGACTGAAGATATACTAGACAGAGATAAAAATGACCACAATCCCCAAAACAACAACAGAAAGAAACCAGCAGGTAGCAATTAAATAAGAGGAAAAGCAGAAAGAAACAACTGGAACATAGCATGGCAAAGTCGAGCCGGTATATCTCAGTGATATCCATAAATATAAATGGCCTCAATTCACCTATAAAAAGAAATAGATTGACAGAATGGATCAAGAAACAGGATCCCACAATATGCTATATACAAGAAACACATCTGACCCAAAAGGAAACTCATTAAAGTCAAAGGATGGAAAACAGTATTCCATGCAACAAGAACCCAGAAAAAAGCAGGGGTACCTTTGCAGACAACGTGAACTTCAAACCTAAAATGCTTAAAAGAGATAGAGAAGGTCACTACATACTCTTGATAGTGGTAAAATTCAAGAGGAAGAACTAACAATTATGAATATATAGGCACCAAATATAGGAGCACCCAACTATATAAGAGAGATACTAATGGACATGAAAAACCAAAGACACAAGAACACAATTATAACAGGAGATCTTAACATCCCATTGTCACAAAGAGATAGATCAACTAGGCAAAAAGTCAGCAAAGAAATAACAGAACTGAATCATACCTGTGAGCAATTGGACTTAGTAAATGTTTACAGAGTGTTCCATCCAACCACATCAGAATACACATTCTTCTTAGCTGCACATGGGACATTCTCCAAAACAGACCATATATTATCCCATAAAACATACTTAAGTAAATGCAAAGGTATTGAAATCATGCCATGCATAATATCTGACCATAGTGCACTGAAATTGGAAATTAATGGCAAAAGAAATTGTAAAACCTGCATAAATACATGGAAATTAAATAACAGCCTTTTGAACAACCAGTGGGCTACAGATGAAATTAAAGAAGAAGTAAATCAATACCTACAATTCAATGAAAATATAGAAACAATGTACTCTAATCTGTGGGATGCAATGAAAGCAGTCTTAAGAGGGAAATATATAGTAATAAATTGTCATATCAAGAAAACAGAATGAGCACAAATAAACAACCTAATGCTCCATCTCAATCTTCTAGAAAAAGAAGAGCAAGCTAAACCCAAAGCTCATAGAAGAGAGGAAATTGTAAAGATTAGAGCAGAAATCAATGCAATTGAAACTACAAAACAATACAAAGAATTAATGAATCAAAAAGCTGTTTTTTTGAGAGTATAAACAAAATTGACAAACCCCTAGCTAACCTTATCAAGAGAAAGAAAGAAAAAAGCCAATTTCATGCAATAAGAACTGAAAAGGAAGAAATTACTACAGATCCCATGGAAATTCAAAAGACCATGAACACCTACTTTGAAAATCTCTACTCAGATAGAGTGGAAAACACAGAGGAAATGGACAGATTTTTAGAAACATATGAACTATCAAAGTTTAACCAAGAAGATACAGCAATTTTGAACAACCCAATATCAGCTATTAAAATTGAAAATTAATTAAAAACTTACCAACAAAGAAAAGCCCAGATCCTGATTGATTCACAGCTGAATTCTACAAGAAATTTAAAAATTTGATGCCAGTACACCTTAGACTCTTCAATGAAATTGAGAAAAAAGCAATCCTCCCTAATTCATTCCTGGAGGCAAGTATTACTCTGATACCAAAACCAGAGAAAGATCCAACCGAAAAACAGAACTAGAGGCCAATCTCACTAATGAACATTGATGCAAAGATTCTCAACAAAATACTGGCAAGTAGAATGCAGCAAATCATCAAGATTATACGTCATGACCAAGTGGGGTTCATTCCAGAAATGCAGTTTAACATATGCAAATCAATAAATGTACTACACCACATCAACAGAGCCAAAAACAAAAACCACATGATCATCTCAATAGATGCAGAAAAAGCTTTCGACAAAGTCCAACACATGTTCATGATAAAAACCCTTCAGAAACTCAGAATACATGGCATCTACCTCAACCTTAGGCCATCTATGACATCTATGACAAACCAACAGCTAACATTATACTAAATGTACAGAAACTGAAAGCTTTCACTTTAAAATCAGGAACAAGACAAGGATGTTCACTCTCACCACTCCTTTTCAACATAGTTCTGGAAACACCAGCTAGGGCAATCAGACAAGAGAAAGAAATAAAAGGAGTAAAGATAGGAAAGGAAGAAGTTAAATTATCACTGTTTGCAGATGACATGATAGAAGACTCAAAAAACTCCATTAAAAGACTACTAGAGGTAATAACCAAGTTCAGCAGTGTAACTGGATACAAAGTCAATGCTCAAAAATCAATAGCATTCCTGTACACAAACAAAGAACTCACTGAGAGAGAAATTATGGAAATATTGCCCTTTACAATAACATGTAAAAAAATGAAATACTTAGGAATCAATCTAACTAAAAATGTAAAAGACCTATATGCTGAAAATTATACTATGCTGAAAAAGGAGACTGAAGATGATATTAGAAAATACAAGGACATTCCTTGCTTTTGGTTAGGAAGGACCAACATTGTGAAAATGGCCATACTTGCAAAACTCTTATACAGATTAACGCAATCCCTATCAAAATACCATTGGCATACCTCACAGATCTAGCTAAAACACTACTAAAATTCATTTGGAAACAGAAGAAACCTAGAATAGCAAAGGCAATTCTAGGCCACAAAAGCAAGGCTGGAGGCATCTCAATTCCTGACTTGAAACAGTACTATAAAGCCACAGTGATAAAAATCATCTTGATACTGGCAAAGAAATAGACCTGAGGATCAATGGAACAGATTAGAAGATGCAAGCACAACTACAAAGACACTCAGCCACCTGATATTTGACAAAGGGGCTAAATATGTCCACTGGAAGAAGGATAGTCTCTTTAATAAATGGTGTTGGAAAAATTGGCTCTCTACATGCTGAAGACTGAAACTAGATCCATTCATATCACCATGCACAAAACTAAAGTCTAAATGGATCAAAGACCTAAATATTAAAACAGAAACACTAAATCTACTGGAAGACAAGATAGGTAGAAGTCTTGGAGACATAGGAGTAGGCAGAGAATTCATGAACAAAATGCAAACTGCAGGGGAAACACTTCAAAGAATCAACAAATGTGATCTCACATTATTGAAAGTTTCTGTTCTTCAAAGGAAATCACCAACAGAGTGAAAAGAAAACCCACAGAGTGGGAAAGAATTTTAACCAGAAACCCCTCAGACAAAGGACTTGTGTCCAGAATATATAAAGAATTGAAAAACATCAAGCCCCCCAAATTCAAAGACCCTCTCCAAAAATGGGCATCTGAAATGAACACACAATTCTTAGAGAAAAGATATACAAATGGCAAATAAATACATGAAGAAATGTTCACCATCCCTAGTCCTTTGAGAAATGCCAATTAAAACAGCATTGAGATTCCACCCTACTCCGGAAAGAATAGCTGCCATCAAGAAATCAACTGAAAACAAATGTTGGTGAGGCTGCGGGGAAAAAGGAACACTGCTCCACTGTTGGTGGGAATGTAGACTGGTGCAACCACTATGGAAATCCATGTGGAGAATTCTCAGAAGACTAAGATTGGAAGCCCCATTAAATCCAGCTATTCCCCTCCTGGGTATTTTCCCTGAAGAACTGAAAAGGTCATAGCACAGTGATATATGTACACCCATGTTCATAGCTGCACAATTTGTGATAGCTAAATCCTGGAAACAACCAAGATGCCCATCAACTGCAGAGTGGATGAAAAAGATGTGGCATTTTTATACAATGGGATATTACTCGGCTATAAAAAAGGATGATCTTGAGGCCTTCATAGGCAAATGTACATAGACATTGTGTCTCTAGTGTAAAAATTAAATAAGAACTGCAAGTGTAATAAAACCCAAATGTGTAATTGCTATTATAAAAAAGAGAGGAAAAGAAAGTGCTCTAAGGGATATAACTGCATGTATGTTTAAGTGTGTAAAATAGATGACCATATTGCTGAATCTTTGTTGGATCTTTGAGCAGAACTGTTTGTAGTCTAACTGTTTCAATATTTACTATGTACCCTTTAACTTTGTGACTTGAACAACTACATCTAGGATAACAGTATGTAATTTATAAATTACTGATTTCTTCCTGGAGCTTTTTCTCATTTTCCTTTTTCTTTCTTTCTTTTTCTTGTTGCTACCCTTTTTTCTGTTTTACTTTTTTTCTCTTTAAATAAAAGTTTAAAAATGTATAATTGCTATTGTAAAAAATGTGGAAATAGAAAGTGCTATAAAAGATATAGCTGCATGTATGTTTGGGTGTGTGGGATTGATAACCATATTTCTATGTTCTTTTTGTATTGTTGAACAGATCTGTTTGCACTCTCACTGTTTGAGTGTCCACTTTGTGTGCTTTAATTTTGTAACTTGAATAACTTTCTAAAAGAACAATATGTATTTTATCAACTAGTGATTTCTTACTGTTTATCTGTTCTTGAAATTCTGTAATATTTCCACCTTTTTCCTGTTTTTTTCTCTTTAAATAAAAAAAAAGAAAAGAAGGGGAAAAAAGAAAAGCTCTAATACCAAGGAATCTTTTAGTCTTCCAATAATTCATTACAGTGTATTAATAGTGATTTTTACAGTTACTTCTCATATTAAGTGAAAATCTATCTTTGAGTTATCTCCCATTAATAGTTCTGTTTATTTAAAACTTATTTTATTAGTTCTAAATTCTGACACTGAAAGCTTCTCATGTCTGTGGATGAATTTTTTATGGCTTCTCTCTGATTTCAATTTTTTTTTTTCTTGTACAAGGGATTGCACTCATGACCTTGCACTTTCCAGGCAGGTGTTTATGCCTCTGAACTAAATACCTAGCCTATGGCTTCTTTCTGAATATTAAATTTTCCATCTAAATATTCCCAAGTACCCCCCTCATTCATTATGGGGTACTGGTTTAAAATACACTCATTTATTATAGAATGTGTAAGTGCTTCTTCCTCTTTTACAGTATAAATTCCAGTTAGAAAAGAAAGAATGACAGTTCAGCATTTCTAACAAAAAAGTAGACTATCAGGAATGGAATTTAATGAATGCTTCACAACTGCATTTAAATGCATCACAATTGCAGTTAAATATTACAGCCAATGGTCAATCAGAGGATTGCAGACAATGTAATAAAAATATTTAGAATTTACATTTTTGTGCCACAGTTTAATAGAGAATTTCAAAAGTTAAATAGAAGTAACAGAGATGTGTTCTTTACTTCCTTATGTTTTGCCAAAATTGTGAAAGTTCTATGTTTTTGCAATGTATACTTTTGTTAAATTAATGTGGCCTTAACACACAAGAGTGCAACCTGTTTTTATTATATAACAGCACAGATAAAATTCAAAGCACCTATCCATGAATGTAAATATGAGCTTTGAGTTTTGGCAAATATACTTTAAATGTGACATAATCATAAAGCTGTATGACCCTTGACTCTAAATTTTCATTGCATAAAGATAAACAGCATGGTGGTTGCAGTTGCGTTTAGTATGGATTCCATCCTTTTTAGGTGAAATTGTGTCAGCCAGTGGAGATGATTTGACTGGCAGCTCATAGCTTTGGAGAGTCACAACACCGGAGGTCACGTCCTTTTTGCCAAGCCACCCACATCTGAAGATGGGTCTGTGCTGAAACAGAAAAGCCTGTTCCTCAGATCAAGTATAATTCTCATGCAGTTATCTGTTAAAAACTGGTAAATGGAATCACAACTTTTCAGACATATACATGACATTTTAGGAATCAATTTTGACATTTCAAAGAATCAGTCTTGGAATTATTCTTAAAGTCATTCATAGGCATACTTAGTTTGAAATATATCTGAGATGTGTCAGTGGAGACATCTGGCAGTCAAAAGGCAGCAAGTTTGGAAATGAGAGGAGATTCAAGTCTGGCAATATGTATTTTTTTAAAATAATAGTGACATTGAGAGCAAATGGAATGTATGAAGTCACAAAAGAACTGAGCAAAAATGCCAGTGAAAGAGGTTCTTCCACATTTATGGCAGAAAATGATGAGGAGAAATCATTAGAGAAACCTGAAAGAAAGTATCGAGGTAGGAGAAAATGAAGGCTCACAGGAATATACTCCCCATGTGGCAGTGTGGAGATCTGAAGGCCTGAGCAGAAACAGTGTGGAACACAGGCTCTTTGGGTTTCTTTTTATATGTCATGGTGTAATTGTGATGCAGAAAAGTTTTTATGGGTTTATTGAAAAGAGTTTATTGAAAAAATTTCAGATTCTTGTTTTCTTTTGTCATTCAGGATCTCCACTCTTTTGGCAGGATCAAAATCTTTTGGGCAAGTCTTCAAATCTTACTACTGAACTTATGTAGAAGCAATCAAGTACTACTAATGTAGAGCTCCAATAAAGTAATGAATGCTTTAGCTATAAACTCCTGCTTTTAAATTCAATCTTTGTGATGATTTTTACCATTTTGCATAATACTACAAATGTTATTAAAAAGAATACCACTGTTTTAGATATTTTGCTTTAATAAAAATTTTTACCACATTTTATTTTAAATATATTTAAATTATTAAGTCTACAGGCTCATGGCACATGCCTGCAATCATACCACTTAGGAGGCAGAGGAAGGAAAATCACTACAAATTCAAGGCCACCCTACATTACATAGTGCATTCAAAGCCAGCCTAGAATACATAGTGAGAATCTGGCACAAAAATGTATATACATATGGATTCAAAGAGAGTGATAGCTTTATAATTAAGTATGTAAAATCTTGAAGTCCTCTGAGCTACATAACTCATACAATAAATGAGGAAATAACAGAAAAGACCAGTGAATCCTGGAATTAAAAATAACTACAAATATCCACAAAACATTCAAAGTTACTATGGGAGTAATTTTTTATTTTTGCATGTGTCATTTACAACCATCATATTTAAACAAATATTTGATTTGAAAGATTATGATTTAAAATACTCAAGCGATTTTAAAATATGACCCAATCTATTTAAAATACTTTTGATTCTCACAAAAAAACTAAAAATGAATTCCACTTCAATTATGAAAAAATTTCAGACTTAAATTTGAACTTTAAAAGCATGTTATGAAACTAGTCAAAAAAGAAATAGTATAAGATTCTTTAGGATCGCCTTTGTGCCTACTTTTGGTATAAACACACACACATTATAGTTGCGACCCTATGTCTTAATTAAGGAAATCTAAAAAATATAGGTCGTCTACTCATCTGCACAGAAGATTTTGAATTATGTTTAATCGTGTGCAAATTCTCAACCAGGAACCATGCCATCACCTTGAACTGCCTATTTTTCAACCCTGTACTTGTCCTCTCCAATCCACAGAAGCCTTCCTGAGCAGTGTGCCTGGGTAAACTACCAGCTCCATTATAAAGTCGTCTTTGAAATTTTAATAAAGCTTTTAAAAGTTTCCTTAAAACATATGCAGTATCTTTGTCATAGAAAAAACAATTTTTAATTAACAAGAATGCCTTTTTTCTCTTTAAAAGGCAGAGATCACCCATAAAAGATAGCTCAAATCTTTGCATTTTTGTTTTATTATTATTTGATTTATACTATGGATAACCAATAAGTTTTTAATGTCTGACACTTTAATGTCTTACACTGAATAAATTAATTCACAAAAATTGTTTATCATTTATATCAGATATTTAAAAGTTTTGCTCAGTATTGAATTCTGAATAACACATATGAAAATTAATGTGAATTTAATAGACCTAAAGCTCATTTTTAATGAATGCCTGCTAAACTAATGAAATATGATGTATAAGTTACTTTTGTAAGTCATACCACTATTTTTTTAAAATGAAAGGTTGCTATTTAATATTTCATAGCTTTCCCTCTTGTATCACTTAATTATGTTTTTGTTTGCCTCAGTTACATAGTTCAGAAAAAGAACTAAAAATTGTTTTTCTCATCACTTGAATGATAGATCTAAGTCACAATTTTAGGAAAAAAGCACACAGCATGAATCCAGTAAAGAGAAAAAAGTTAATAAAGCACATTGTATTTCTAGGAAAGAAGCCAATAATTGTTACTCAGAACACATAAGGGGTGCCTAATTTTAAACATTTAGAGGAAATCACAATAGCTTGAAGAGCTTTTCCCCAGGGGCACCTTGGAAGAATTCATGTTTCTAAAATAGGAAACATTTATTAAGGCTTTGAGTACAGAAGAGTTTCAGGCTGCAATGTCAGCATCACTAGACCAAACCAACTTTCCCGCTCGATGGCCACCGTGCAACTTCTGTCAGCATGATTTTGCTTTTCTGTAAAAATGTATACAAATAGGAATCAGTATTCAGCAAATTAATGGAAAACAAGAGGAAGTTATTTCTTATTATCTAAAAGTATTGATTCTTTAGAAAATCAGGTAAACTTTAAATAAATGACATGCTTTTATTAAAAATTTCTAAAACTCATTTTGTTTGTTGTTTTAAATCTGGAAAAAATTATATTCAGTGATTTTCTTTTATTAAATTTTTAAAAAATTATTAATTGTTTTTTCTTAAGTACTTAAAAGAGCAAGAACCCACCTTCATCTAATGGGAATGGTCAGTTTAGAATAATATATTTACCCTATGGCACTGGAAGAACTAAACTTTTTTTTTCCTCACAAAACACAGTCATTCTTGTCCCGAAGGTAGGAGAATGTAACAGCAAAAATTGTAGAAACCATTTTAGTGGAAAAAATAATATATAGGTTATACATAATAAAATATGAATATAATAATGAAATATAACCATTAGTATTTGCAAGGAATTCAACTGATTTTGGGAAAAATAGGACCAGATTACTATGAAGCATTTTCAGTATTCTAGATTATAATAAATCCTGTTGTTGGCATTTGCAAAAAAAAAATCAATTTGCTTGTTTGCTGTGTGCTTATTTAACATATAGAGAAGAGATTTTAGGAAGAAGCAGAGCAAAAAGCCGTAACATGAAAGGTTTTTTGTCAATTTAAAGCAGGTCAGTGATATTTGAACTTCTAGAAATTTTAATAGTCTACAAATGTGTAGCCATATTCTTTTACCTTTTTGATCTTATCTTTACTTTGAACTTAATGAGATAAATGTTTTATCATTTCAGTGTTTTAATTGGGAGTTGCCAAAAAATCATGGCACTCTAATCTGGGAATAGCTGCAACCAGTACACTGTAGAGTTACCTCTGTGATCCAATAACCTTGTTAGCTTGTTCGTGTGAATATCTTGCTCATTTTCCCAATTCAGTTAATCACAAATGGAGTTTTCACTTTGTGTAAAATTTTGATTCTAACATAAGGGAACATAGAGAATAAATGTATAAAACTGAGACAATCTAGCCCATCAATAGTACTAAGAATTTATTGGGCTTTGTAGGATTACAATGAAAGATATTTTGTCCAGTAAGAAAGGAAGGAGTGAGAAAGAGGTCAAAGAAGATCTTCAGATAACTTTTTATCCTTAAAGTAAGGCTTCAAGACCTCTACTCTTCATTCACTTTTGTACAAACAGAAGTGTTTAAAGTATTTTTCCTACTAAGAATCAAGAGTTTAGCATAATGTGTACACATATGACATGTTCAATAAACAGATGTCATGTTTCTGCAGTCATTGTAATGCTTAATACTTTTATTGAGTGTTGTAATATCATTTCATCCATAGCTTCTTGATGTACCTTTATCACTATACCTGTTATATCACAGGATTTTTTTTTTGATGACTTTGTCTCCTCTATTTTCTTCAATTGTATTTACTGAGGTATAGTCTTTATTAATTTTTTAATATACTATATTGAGAATGGTTTACTGAGTCAAGCTTTCTAAAATGCCAGCAGAATTTCCTTTAATGAAGTTTAAACTCGGGTATCATAGAAACATGGGATTAAGTTTCACTCTATCATATAAAATTAAAAGAAGCTACCTGGACAATGATCTATGAAAGTGAGACAAAAACCATATATTTTCATATTTGTGAAATCATTCTAATGCACATAAATGAGTAGCAAACAGCATGGTTAGGCTTTATAGTCAGTATGATAATCTGAAAACAAAATCAAACAGAAAACAGTATTCCCCATTGTCCAATGTAGTGTCAGTAATTACCAAGCACATTGCACAATAATATTTCATGATATAACACTGATGATAATGCCCTACATTTCAAAAATAACTGAAATTTTTAATAATTTATACATTGGGGAACATTGGCTCTTTCTGCTTTGCTCGTTCTTTTCTTTTATTATTCCTTGTTTATCTTTCTTGATTGTTGTTTCCTTTCCTTTTTACTTATGTTCAATACTTTCATTTGCTTTAGAAATACATGTATGTGTTTTAGGTGCCAAACAATAGAATTAAATTTTTGAATGTAAGCAGTTTATTTGCAGTTATTTTCTCAGACCACATTAGTTCACATAATTGGTTTTCTATTCAAGTTTTCTTTTTAGATTCTAAAAATCATATCATTTGCAAGTATGAAAAGGTCCATTTTTCAGTTCTACCTCAATAGGGTATCTGTCAGTTTCCATAAACATTTTATCAGATAACTAACAAAACTGGAAAAAAAAAGTGAATATGGAGAAAGTTGGTAGTTTTGTTTTCTTTTACTTAATATTTGTTAGCTATATTTTAATATAAAATCTTTAAAAAATACACTGGTATTCAGATATAAAGGGATATATAAAAACTCTGGATCTGACTAGGCTCAAATTTGTGTTGAACTCCTTATTATAAGAGCTACAGTCAGACACAAATTATTTATTTTCCCCAGTCTCAATTTCTTAATTGCTAAAATAAAGGTGGTAATAGTATCTTTCTCACAGAATTTATGTAAGGTTTATTAGTGAGCTTTATAAATATTTAGTATTTATGTTTAACTGGAATATAGCATGTCCTTTTGAAATGTCATTTATTAATACTAATGTTACTACTAAAATTAAACCACTGCATGATTCTGCTATTTTTAGAATTGGGCATGCTTTTCTAGTATTTTCTATCAAGAAACAAAGAAAAGTTTCTCCTAGGTACACTGTTTTACCATCTGTATTTTGCTTGGTGATTATTGTAAATATTTTAGCTGGTATTATCAAAATGTAAATTGTTAATATGCAGTGCTAAAGTGATATTTCATGGCATAATAGTTTTTCAGTGTACTGTTTTTTAATGATATGCATATTTTTAAATTATCTATCCAAAACGTAATACATTCTGCTATAAACATATAATTTTTAAAAGATACATCTTTAAAAATATTGGTTTTTTCTTAAAATCCTTGTTAGAATTGAGAAATTTAATAAATGTTCAGTGCATTTAAAAACTCTATAAATATGTAGAATCTTTGCGTTCCAAAATAATTTTAACTTAGAATTTTGTGAAAACATTATTAGAATGGTAGTTCCAAAATCCTGCCAACATAAATTGGTTTTGTTATTTTTAAACTAATATGATGAATAAAAATATTTCTTTATTTCTTACAAAATGTTTGGTACCACTTGTAGCTCAATATTTCACATGTGCTTGAAAGTATGTAATTTTCCATTAAGATTGAATGATTAATGCCGGGGATTTAGCTCAGTGATATAGGCGCCTACCTGGCAGGTTTCAGGTTGTGAGTTTGATTCCTGATACAAAAAAAAAAAAAAAAAAAGATTGCGTGATTATATGCCATTATTTTTATAATATTATCTTTGCTTCTAATTTTTAAAAAGTAACTTCTATGTATATATTGATATTTGTCTCCATGTTTTATCTCTCACATGAATTCAACAAGTTGAAAATATTGCTCATTATTTTAATAAAATTAACCTTTACCTTTACATGCAGTTTATTAATAAATTGCAACTTAATTTTTGTGTTAGTATTGTTTATAAATGCTTTATGCAAGGCAAAAACATATTCATCTGTATTTCTCCTGCTTGTAATATTTTATTCTCCATTTTGTATATGCATAATAGGTTTCCATATTTTGATGCATAAATAAGGTAGTTAATAATCATAAATATGTTTCTTTTAAAAACCCATTAGTTCTCTCTTGATATCAACCTCCATTTTTGTCTGAATACCTATATGACTCAGGGTCTATTTGTGGCCTTTTATTCCATTTCACTGATTTTTTTTCTGTGTTTTCCTAAGTCAGTTCCACATTTTTGTGTTTTGGAATATGTATATATAGTCCGTTGATTGATAACAAATCACTTTTAAACTAAGTTGCATATAAAACAAATTGTATTTACTAAAAGTTCCAAAAAGTAGGGATTTGGGCTGAGAAATCTATGTGGTTCTTTTGCTGTTCCTGCCTTCAGTCACCTTTGGGATGTCAGTACCTGGTAGCTCTGCTGGTGTAGACTATCAATTACAGTCTCACTCAAATAGCTAGTACTTGTCAGGCAGTCACTTAAATACATTCATTTGGTTCCACGTGGTTTCTTGAAAAGCCTAGTTCAGGCTCATTTATGTTACAGTTTCAA
The DNA here is from genome assembly GCA_004027455.1 of Hydrochoerus hydrochaeris. Classification (NCBI taxonomy): domain Eukaryota; kingdom Metazoa; phylum Chordata; class Mammalia; order Rodentia; family Hydrochaeridae; genus Hydrochoerus; species Hydrochoerus hydrochaeris. The sequence goes on from PVLA01013304.1 coordinate 28,368, forward strand.
GATACTCAAAGCAGACAAAACCAGGAAGTTTCAATATACACATGCTTATCAAGACATGGCTTGTATCACATTTGCACATTTTCTGTTCTAAAACATGTCATATTGCCATGTCTAGGTTCACAGAGTAAAAGAGACTTCACATATTGATGAAAGAGTGGCAGAGTCATAAGGCGTATCAACATGAAAGGTATTATTGCAAATGTCTTTAAAACAGTCTTGATACAATTTAACTAGCTGCTATTTTTTCCAAGTATTTTCTTAGCACCTTTGCTTTTTTTAAATAAAATTTAAAGTCATAATAAAATACCTCTTAATTCTGTTTTTCCATCCTGTACAATATATTTACTATATGTTTGTTCCAATATTGTCTTATATTCCCAAAATATGAAATAATTTTCTATATAATTTTGATAAGTTTATTTAGATAGTTCCTTTAATATATGCTTTTCTTATGGTGTTTCTGGTTATTGTTGATATAGGAATGTTTTATTTATCTTCAGTTTTTTTTTTTAAGTGCTTCCATGCCTAATTCAGTGTAAGTTCTATTGATTTTTCAATATATCTTTTTCATCAGGCAGAGGTACATCCCAAAATATTTTTAAAAATTATATTCCTTTTTATATTTTTATTCTTGCTTTTTGTTCCATTGGTATAGTTGGAATTTCCTTTTTCTTGTGGAACAGTCTTCTGTGTTTTACCATTGCATCAAACTGAAGTTATTTTTCCCAACATATGGTTTATCTCATTGAAAATAACTGGTGGTATTCCCCACTTATTTAAAAATTGTATTCATACATTTACTTAGTTAAATATGTTTACATTATGCCTGGTTGGTGCTACTTTTATCAAAAATTGAAAAATGCATGCAGAACTAGTGAAATAATTTTTAGTTGTATTGGATGTATGAGAGGAGTTTGTTTGTTTGTTTGTTTGTATCAGGTATTGAACTCATGAGCTCACACTTGCCAGGCAGGTGCTTATGCTGCTGAGCTAAATCCCCAGCCCACTGTATTGGATCTAATAATGAGACAAATGTTTAAGTGGAGATAACTATCATTTTGCTTGTGCATTTTCTTTCATTATTGGTTAATATATATAAATAAAAATCAAAAAGTCAGCAAATGCTATAAATTGTTCTTGATGCATTTTTAAAATTATAAGATGTATGTATCATGGGAATCTGTGGAAGAATATTAGTTGCAAATTCACTGTTACAAATTTTTTAACATTGCTATGATATACAGTGGTAATAATCTCCTCTGAATTAATTTGGAAAGCGGAATAAGATAGTAATATATAATAATGAAAATAGAAGATTACATCTTTTAAACTATATAAATCTATCAAATTAAAATTTTGATTGTGACATTATAAAGCAGAACAAGATATTAAAAACTTTTCTGCATTGTGCATAGAGGCAAATGTCAGTTTGACTTAATGCCCCTGATATAGCCAATGAGATGCATTAACAAGATAGTGAACTCTATAAATATCTGAGATATTTGATCCTGGTTTATAAATCAGGGAGAGTTACTTTAATGTTAAGTTTTAACTCACACAATTGAACATAGTTTTACATAGACATAAGATGATATTTTTTTATGTATGATATTTTGTTACATATGTATACTGGTTAAATGAGAGTAATGAGAATTTTTATCTCCTTATCATTAAGTTGGGAGCCTTTGGGCTCTTCTCTTATAGTTCTCCATAAAGCATAGAACAATAGATTATGTGCTATAATCACTCTGTTGTGTCATAGACCACTAGAATTTTTTCCTCCTGTGTTTGGTACCTGTTTTTCAACATGTTTGTATTCACTTTATCCCTTACCCCATTCTCAGGCTACAGTAACCTCTTAAATCAGGGAGAATTAGAAGCCAGTGAGAGCCATATTAGATACAAGGGAAAATAAAAATTAACTAGTCTAATTTTAATATTTTTATTCAGGTACTATAAGACATCTTATTCCTAATCAGAATCAAGAATGGCAAGCACAAGATTGTAAGTTTGATTCTTAGTTCAAAAAAAAATGATAACAACATTGTAACATTGTAGTAAACCACATAGAGATTATGATTAGGACAATATATTCTACATTAGGAAGGAGATATAGAGACAGTCCAAATAAAAATGATTTAAGGTTCTTAAAAATTTTATAAATGGAAACATGTTTTTTTCCATTTGTTTGAAAATTTTGTTTGAAAATATTTTGTTTTGTTTGAAAAATTTCTAACAATTTACTGCTATATATTGGTGGCAATAAAATCATTCAGAGAGTGAGATGTGATTTTTTTTTGAAGAAAAATATTGGGCTCATTAATTTGGTATCCATTAATGTTTCAATATTTGATGAGCAAAATAATGATCTATCAGAGACAGGAAAGAACATGTTTCAATGAAAAATATTAAATTTTATTAAATCTAAATTATTTCATTTATTCTACAGTACACAGATGAATACAACCCCTTAATATTTATACCTTATATTACTGATTTATTGTTTTTCTGCTCCTTCTGGAATGTACATTTTTTAGAGTGAAATGCTTTTCTCTGCCTAGGGTATTTCTCACAGATAATTGCCTTGTAATAAATACTAGTTAAACAAATGGGTAACTATGATTCAACAATGTTTCAATAGCTTAAACCTTTTAAGTTTCCTTCTAACTCTTCATAATCTCCCTTGAATGCTTTGCAGACTTGACCTTTACCCAATGAAATATAAACTTACATGACTATTTCTTAAAGGACTGTCTGAAATCATCTATATGAAATCACTAGAAAAGATTCTTTAACAATGTCTAGTTCTGGTACTACTGTATATCCTGGTTAGTTAAAATCTTTGATACTCACAAATTGCAAAAAGTATTCTCAAATGATTCTAGGTAAATAAACATTTGAGAATTATGGTCTACCATGACCAACAGGGTGTAGAGGAATTTTACTCAAATGCCTTCCTCCAATCCCGTCCAGTGAGATTATTTCAGTGAGATAAGCTTTTAGAGGAATGAAAGGAAATCATTACATTCTGAGTTCCATTCAACAAAATTAATTGAACAGTATATTCAATTATAATTATTCAATAATATTAACAGTATTATTAAATCATATTCAATAATATTAATAATATGGGTTGAATAATCATTTGTAGGTAATTCATTTGACTTCTAGATATCTTTCATTAAAATATCATTTTAACCAACATGTTTGTAAAATTATCAAAAATATTGATATATTCATAATTAAGTACAAAGAAATATATACAAAAAGTACTCATACTGAATATAATCAAGTTCTTATTGCTTCACATTATTAAACTAAAAGAAGTTAGATTTTTTTTATTGATGGTCTTTCTTTGAATGTGGCTACCAACAATTATCTCTGGCATAGAAGTGATTGAGACTTTATTCCTGAGATATATCTGCATTTATGTTTTTTTCTATCTTTCTGTAATTTTGATTTTCACTGCATATATTTATGTACACTGTGGACCATAGAGACTAAGAAACAACTGTAATGTGCTTGATTATATCCCACTGAAGAGCATTATTGAAATTCAAATATTTTCTAAAATAGAAGTTATTACCTTTGTGCTGTTATTTTCTAGTGCTTTTGACCAGGCAGATCTTTGTTGGAGAGGCTCTATGAGACTGTGTATACTGCACGCTGTTTAGCATAATTTTTTGTCTTTACTTACTAGATGCTGGCAGCATTCCTCAGCTGTGACAGTAAAAATCTCTTCATACACTGAGATATGTCATCTTGGGAACAACATTACCCACAGAGAGTCACCAATCTAAAGATTCTGAATAGGACTCTATTATTCCAAGGACAGAATTTTGAGTTACTTTGCCATTGAAACAAGAATGTGAATTTAGGTTATCTTATGCAACTTTATAAATTGAGTCCATGTTATTTTTACATGAGTTCCATTGAACACCTTGTGTATTCTTAATCTTGTAAGACTGCAAGTTTCAGAGTTATTAATCATCACTTTCAATCCGTACTATACTACCCACACATTAATTCATCTAATTATTTAATAACTGGCAGTGTCAGTGCAGGCAATTACTCTGAATCAGTGGGACCTTGGAAGTTGGCATACTGACTCTGTGATCAAGAGGGTCCCAATAGCAGAGGCTTATGAACTAGTGGTAGAAGGTTTACAGACTAATGGTAAGTACAGATTTATATTGAAACAGGAGCGGAGGCATTTTTAAATAGAATTTCAATATAATAACAGTCACAAGTTTCTGAGATGTAGTTATGATATCAAAATTGAAGTTCTGATTGCCCCTATAAATGCTTCCAAAGGATATGTGCACAATGATCATGCAATGTATTCCAACAATTGCCAAATAGTAAGCTGATGTGTAATCACTGTATTTTAAAATATCCATATGAAATGAGGCTTAGCACAGAAATGCTAGGAAAGACAAACCCCCAAATCTGATTTTTGAAAAGCTGATTTGTTCTGTTTTCTTCTCTGACCATAAATAATATCCAGACTATGAAATTAAGTATCCCAACAATAAAAAGCAGTATTTTATAAAAGTAATGATTATTATTGATAATAATAAGTTAGTTTATTAAGGCATAAGGAGAGCAACCATTTAGAATCCAAGGCAAAGTTTGCAATTTGTATTAATATTAATATAAATACTATCTGTTTGTAAGTTGATTTTTGGCTGAATTTTTTAAAAAAGATACATTTATGCTAGGGATATAGTTCAGTGGCACACCTGCCTGACAAGTGCAAGGTCATGAGTTTGATCCTTGGTACTGAAAAAAAGATACCTTTATTTTGGATCAATCTTGATATGAATAATTTTATTCCCAAGAAGTAAATAAACCAGAAAATCAAAATGAAGCACTTTAACTCCACAATTTTATATATATATATATATATATATATATATATATATATATATATATACATACACACACACACACACACTAAATATTTGGGTTTTTCTGCAAAATAGAGGTATTTTTCAAAACTTTATATGGAATTATTAACATTCACTATCATGATGAATGTTAAGAGTCCCAGAAAGTTTAAAAGTGCAACAACAAAATCCTGAGATTTAGATTTAGGAAAAGAGAAACTCATTTTTATTCCATTCTTGCATTTAAAGATACAATTTGTTTTAATACTCTGAACTGTATTTCTTCATTTATAAAATTGACTGTTAAAAAGCAAAAATCATGAAGAGTATAAAAAAACCAACTCCAAAAGCTAGTGTCCTTTAAGCACAGAATTTATCTAAATCTTTCCATTGCTATATTGAAAAATCACTAGTCTTAATCTATTCTGCTCCTTCAACTGACATGAAAATTGATGTGGCAAGACCTAGATGAGAAAGTGAAATGCCTGGTACTGTATCCCACACAGTAAGCTTTCAAAAACATTGATAAAGAAGAAAAATGTATTGTAGAAACAATGCTCAGAGATACAGCATATCTTTTTAAAAAATTTATTTTACAGAGAATAAAATAAAAGAGGACAGAACAATGCAGATCAACACAGAACAGTACAAGCAACACAGCACTTCACAACAAAACAATTGGATATCAACAGTAGCCACCATAATAGTTGAGCATAGCTTAACAAATAATAATATCAAACATAACAAAATAGAATAAAAACATTCAAGAGAGTTCAGAAGATGAACAATGGCTACTATAATACCTCATTTTCCATAAAAAATTTTGTTTATACTGTCATACATGTTAAAATACAGTAAGACACAACATGATAGAACCAATGGTAATAGAAGAACAAAAAAGTGTGGTAGGACTTCAAAGCAAGATGATATTAAATCAGACATGGCTGCCATAATGTCTTGTTTTCTTCAAAGTAGCTGTTCATACCATTACACATAATAAGGTCAAGATATAGCTTATCTTAATGATAATAAATCATTGAGTACAAATTGTATGCCAGAAATATTCTAAATAGAGAGGAATTCAGACTCTTATTTATGATAAGAAACTTCCATTTTACACCAAGTTTTAGAAAGTCACAGTTCATTCCAGTGTTGACAAAAGAACATTGCATACATTTAGAACTGTATTGACGCTATAAAAGAGTGAGCTACAATAGAGGTCTTTATTCATTCTCCATGATTACATTATAGTAGGTATAGCTTCATGAGAAAGCCTGTTTCTGAGTTTTTGTATTATATGATTGAAAAAGAAAATATTTGTTCCTACTCTCTGCTTTGGAGAATATGAGGAAGAGACCCTGCTGTGATCATTAGCTGGTTCACAGTGAAGGCATGACAAGGACTATTTTGCATTTTTGTGATAACTTAATTGAATAGACATGTTGACATTGTCTTTGTATAAATGCAGTAATTAGGTGGTAAAGCAAGAAATAATGATGGCTGCTATGATCCAGTAATCAATTAACTTACTTTTGAACTGCCTGCATACAAATCTATTGCACTTAATACTCATTTGGAACAGAGTCCTTTAATGTTGGAATCATTTAGTCATTATTTCACATTATAAATTCATTAGATGTAGATTAATGTCTAGTGGTCAATGCAGTACCAGGAAATACATAGAAGATAGTAATTCTTAAAATGCTTAAGTGTGATAAATTCTTAATTCATTAATACATTTTAATAGCATTATGAAATTCCTTATTATCAATTTGACAGTAGTTTCTATCCAACTAATTCTAGATATAACTCTATTGAAAATATAAAGAAATAAATTTAATTTTTAAATTTTTAATTAATTTTTAAATTTTAATGTGTTTATAGATGATACATTTTGTTGTGTTACCAGAATTCTCATTCTCTTTTGTTTGGTACAGCTATCCATTAAAGCGATTGTATCATTGTAGCAAGTATTACATTGATTTCATTTTTTCTAGAACTGAAATGTGTTATTCTTCAGAACAGTACTTTAAATCTGGTATTCTGTTGCGAAAACAAAACTTTCTCCATCAGAATATGATTTATTTCAATTTACAAAGTAGTATGTAAAGCAGCAGATATCAATGTAGCATAACTAAATCTAAATGAACTAATTGAATAATATTGACGTGATGCATTCTCATATTATTTAATAGACAGTAAAATGTGATTAAAATAAGAGATAAGCCCAGAAAAATCTATCAAAAGATTATATAGTCATAATATTTAAAAAAAATAATGAACAAGGAATATTTACTTTGAACAACACACTATTTTTATATTTATTTATTTATTTATTTATTTATTTATTTATTTTTGAGACAGCATCTCACTATTTAGTTCAGGCTGACCCTGAACTCCCTTCTGATTGGCCTCAAATTCACAGCCGTCCTCCTGCCTCAGCCTCCCAAATACTGGTATTACAGGTCACACCACCATGCCTGGATAACAACACAGTATTTTTAATCAATTAATGTTTTCTTAATGAAACTTAACTGGATTAAAATATGTGGAAAAAGTAAGATATTGCTCTAATAACAATAAATGACAGGAAAAGATAAGGGCAACATTTATTAATATTTTTCTATAATACATATTATGTATACTATCATTAGTAATATTCATAGGGGAAGATATCCAGGTACCACCTAAGCAGAAATAAACTTTGAGCATATACTAAACCCTGCACCTAACATTAATTCCAGACAGAAGTCTGGTGATACTGAAATAATTACTTTAATAATATAAAAAGAAAATAAAACAAATTATAAATAATTCAATATATATATATATATATGTATATGATACTATTTTAGATGAACAATTGTGATAAAATAAAAATATTATGAAGGATAAATATGTTGTATGGTATACAAACTTAAGAATGTATTTGCAAAGTGTAAGTTCATATTAAATATTTTAAGATAGAACAGGCAGCCTACTTGCCACCCTGGTGAACAGCTGGTGGTCTGGCAAACCACTGGCACACCAGGGAGAGAACTATCAGCGACTCCTAAGCTCTGTATCATGTTGGAACTTTGGGCACTGGGAGATAAGGCAGCCTGCTGGCCGGCCTGGTAAGCAGCTGGGGCTCTGCCGGTGCGTGGGCTAAGAATCAGACATTGATCCATCCCCGCTCCCCCATTAGCAAGTAGACACTGGCAGTCTGAGTATCATTTTGGAGGATGAATGTATACAGCATGGCAAGTAAGGGGGATTTCCTTCTACCATCTCTTTGAAGGCAAATATTTTTATCACTGTTTTGCTCAGTTTTGATTAATGGTACTGCTTTATTCAATATTCTGGTTTTTTAAAAAAATTTATTTAAAGAGGGGGGAAGCAAAACAGAAAAAGGGTAGAAACTACAGAATTTCAAAAAAAATAAACAGTAAGAAATCACTATTTGATACATTACATATTGTCTCCTTGGATATATTTGTTCAAGTTACAAAATTAAAGAATACAAAGTAGACATTCAAACAGTGAGGCTGCAAACAGTTCTGTTCACCATTCCAACAAAAACTTAGTAACATGGTTATCAATCCTACACACTTAAGTATACATACAGTTATCTATTTTAGAGCACTTTCTTTTCCTCCTCTTGCTTTTTTTTTTAAATTTTTTTTATTTAAGGAAAAAATTTTGAAACAGAAAGAGGGTAGAAACAATACAAAATCTCAAAAACAAAACAAAACAAACAAAACAAAAAAACCAAAAATAGTAACCAGTAAAAAATCACTAGTTGATAATTACATACTTTCCTCTTAGATGCAGTTGTTCAAGTTACAAAAGTAAAGTCCACAAAGTGGACATCCAAACAGTGAAACTGCAGTCAGTTTTGCTCATCCATCCAACTAAAACTTTAGCAACACGATTATTAATTCCACACACTCAAACATACATGCAGTTATATCCTTTAGAATACTCTCTTTTCCTTTTTTTTTCTTTACAATAACTATAATCCATTCTCGTAAACTACTTAAAAGTTCTACACATGTATAAGTCTCTACACATATACCTAGCCTTTCTGTATTAGAGAGAGAAACAAATCAAAACAAGTCAGCAATACAAATTCCAAGAGAAACATGAAATGCAAAGAACATACAAAAACACAACCTTAGGTGATCTACAGTAGTCACTATGATGTCTCTTGTTATTTTCAATAAAATTGTCTATATTGTCAAATATAATATAAACTTAGCATTGCTTTACATTATTAATAAAATCTAAACATTGGAGACATTATAGGACTTCAAAGGCAGATAACAATCAAACCAGAATGGATATCCTATTGAATTCTGTCATCTTCAGAGTAGTTGCCCCTACTCTCAGACTCAACACTCTCAAGATACCAGATTCAAATAAAATCAGTCAAGATAAAACAGTGGTATAACCAATCTTCTCTGACTTATCTCTGCCATGCTATTTTTCTGTTGTTATTTGTTTACTTTTCTCCTTCATTCCACTGTCTGCCCCTTTCTTT
>PVLA01013305.1:0-37768 GCA_004027455.1 Hydrochoerus hydrochaeris
AAGAACTGAAAAGGGAGAAATTACTACAGATCCCATGGAAATTCAAAAGATCATGAATACCTACTTTGAAAATCTCTACTCACATAGAGTGGAAAACACAGAGGAAATGGACAGATTTCTAGAAACATATGAACTACCAAAGCTCAACCAAGAAGATATAGCAATTTTGAACAACCCAATATCAGCTATTGAAATTGAAGACATAATTAAAAACTTACCAACAAAGAAAAGCCCAGGTCCTGATGGATTCACAGCTGAATTGTACAAGAAATTTAGAGAAGATTCGATGCCAATGCTCCTTAAACTCTTCAATGAAATTGAGAAGAAAGCAATCCTCCCTAAATCATTCCAGGAGGCAAGTATTACTCTGATACCAAAAGCAGAGAAAGAAACAACTTTCAACCCAGATTGATGTACTCTGAAAAACTTTTTTTGAAATTTAATGGAGAAATGTTATTATTCCATGACAAAGAACAGCTGAAGAAATTCATGACCACCAAACCAACACTACAAATAGTACTGAAAGACACTCTAGAAAGAGGCAAAAATAACCACAATCCCAACAACAACAGCAGAAAGATACTATTAAGCAGAACAAACAAACAGAGTAAGTAGAACCAACAACAGAGGGATAACATAACAGTGATGAGTCAGTACACATCAGTTAAATCGTCATTGTAAATGGTCTCAACTCACCAATAAAAAGAAACAGACTGGCAGAGTGGATTAAGAAACCAAATTCAATTCAACCAGGGGAAACATCCAGCTCGGCTCAGAGGGGAGGTAGGCCCACTCTGCTACAAGCAGAGCTCCAGCTCATGTGGCAGAAAGGGCAAGGGAAGTTCCAGCTCCCTGGCCTTGGCTCAGGGGAGTTTAGGACATCACTTCCAGTGCTGGGGTGCCCTCCCAGCCCCCTAGGACACTGAATTAGCCTGCAGAGGTTTCACGGGTTTGAGTGGACCATGCCCAGTGACCTTTATTCAAACAGGGGAACAAGCAGGCTCCCAGAGGGGAGGTAGGCCCACAAAGCAGCGAGCTGAGTTCCAGCTCTCTGGCTCTGGCCTGGAAGATTTTGGGACTTTGCTCACACTGCTTGGGTGCCCGCCCAGGCCCCTAGAACACTGGACTAGCCTTGAGAGGCTTAGAGGGCTTGAGTGGACCATACCCAGCAACCTTCATTCAACCAAGGGAGCCAAGACCCTTGAGTCCCAGGAGCTGAGAACCTAGGAGGAGATTTCAATATGCTCAGGGAAAGTTATGGAATATCATTTGAAACAAGGAAATATAGGAAAATGACAAAACAAAAGACCAAAATGCAATCTCAAACCTCCAGCCCATCCCAAGAAAGCCTGGGAGCTACATACATAGAAGAAAATAGTAGTTATATACCTGAAATACCTGAAATGATATCAACTGAAATAAAGAAGCAAGTATGGGAAGCTATGAAGGAACTCAAATCAAAAATAATCTTCTAGGTAAAAGAAGAAATGATAAAAGTAGTGAAAGAAATAGTGAATGCATCTAAAGAAGACACAGCTAACATATTAGAGGAACAAAGCAAACAGATATAATCCCTGAATGAAGAGTACAAGAAACAAACAGAATACATGAAGCAGATCCAAACAGATATACAGGAAATCAAAAATTCTATTGAAAGTTGTCAAAACTGCCTCAATGAAAGTGAAGATAGAATTTCAGACCTCAAAGATAAGATTGAAGCTAGTGAACAGGAAAAGAAAGATCTCTTAAAAATAACAAGGAATCAGGAAATAACAATTCAACAGTTGCAAAAGGATGCAAAGAAAAGCATCATAAGATTAATAGGGATAAAGGAAAAAGAAGGGGACAAAACAAATGATATCAAGAGGCTATTTACAGAAGTAATAGGTGAAAATTTCCCAAACACAAGAATGGAAACTGACATTCAGATTAGTGAAGCATATAGAACTGCAAACAGCCATAACCAAAATAAAACTACACCCAGACATATAATAATAATCACCATCCCAGAAATTCAACATAAGAACAGAATATTAAAAGCTGGTAGAGAGAAAAGACAGATCACCTATAAAGGAAAACCTATTAGAATCACAGCAAACTTCTCAACACAAACAATGAAGTCAAGAAGACCATGGAGTGAAATATTTCAGATTGTAAAGGAAAATGACTTCCAAACCAGAATGATGTATCCTGCAAAACTATCCTTCAAAATGGATGGAGAAATAAGATACTTCCATGACAAAGAACAGCTGAAGAACTTCGTGATTACCAAAACAACCCTGCAAAGAATACTCAAAGACATTCTAGATACACAGGAAAAAACCACTAAGCAAGACAGACAATTAAACAGAAGGGAAAGATAAAGAAACAACAGCAGAAAGATAACATGTCAACAATAAACCAATATATAACAGTTATAACCATTAGTGTAATTTGCCTCAATTCACCAATTAAAAGAAACAGACTGGCAGAATGGATCAAGAAACAACTTCCAACCATATGCTATCTACAAGAAACCCACCTAACCCAAAAGGAAACTCATAGACTGAAAGTCAAAGGATGGAAAACAATACTTCATGCAACAGGAACTCAAAAAAAAACAGGGGTAGCTATTCTGTTTGCAGACAATGTGAACTTCAAACCAAAAAAAGTCCAAAGAGATAAGGAAGGTAACTACATACCAGTTAGGGGAAAACTTCAAGAGGAAGAGATAAAAATCATAAATATATATGCACCAAATCCCAGAGCACCCAGCTATACAAAGCAAGTATTAACAGAAATGAAAAATCAAATAAGCAATAACACAATTATAACAGGAGACCTTAACATACCATTGACACATAGGGACAGATCAGCTAGACAGAAAATCAGCAAAGAAATAACAGAACTGAATCACACTTGTATACAAATGGACTTGATAGACATATACAGAGTGTTCCATCCAACAACATCAGAATATACATTCTTATCAGCTGTACATAAACAGACCATATACTAACTCACAGAACATATTTAAGTAAATGCAAAAGAATTGAAATTATCCCATGCATGTTATCAGATCATAGTGCCTTGAAACTGGAAATTAATGATAAAAAAACTGCAAAAACCCCACAAACACATGGAAATTGCATAATACACTCTTGAGCAATCAATGGGTCACAGAGGAAATTGAAAAAGAAATTATACAATATCTACAAGCAAATACAAATACAACTTACAGCAATCTGTGAGATGCAATGAAAGCAGTACTTGGAGGAAAATTTATTGCACTGATTTCCCACATTAGGAAAACAGAATGAACACAAATAAACAACCTGATACTACACCTCAAACATCTCGAAAAAGAAGAGCAAGTCAAGCCCAAACCCAAAAGAAGGGAGGAAATTACAGAGATCAGAGCAGAAATTAAAGCAATGGGGACTCAGAAAACAGTACAAAGAATCAATGAATCAGAGAGTTGGTTCTTTGAAAGAATAAATAAAATTGATAAGCCCCTAGCCAACTTAATTTAAAAAAGGAAAGAAAAGACTCAAATTCATGCAATACTGAATGAAAAAGATGAAACCACTACCAACCCTGTAGAAATACAGAAGATCATCAGCACCTATTTCAAAAATCTCTACTCTCATAGATTCAATAACACAGAAAAAATGGACAGATTCCTAGAAACATATGAACCACCAAAGCTGGATCAAGAAGATGAAAATTGCTAAATAACTCAATTTCTATTAATGAAATTGAAAATGCAACAAAGTCCTTAACAACAAAGTAGAGCCCATGCCCAGATGGATTCACTGCGGAATTCTACAAGAAATACAAAGAGGACTTAATGCTAACACTCCTCAAACTCTTCAATGAATTTGAACAGGAAGCAATTCTCCCTAAGTCATTCCTGGAAGCAAATATTACTCTAGTACCAAAACCTGAGAAAGACCCAATTAAAAAAGAGAACTACAGGTCAATCTCCCTAATGAACATAGATGCAAAAATTCTCAATAAAATATTTGCAAATAAAATGCAGCAAACCATCAAAAAGATTAAACACTATGACCAAGTGGGATTCATCCCAGGCATGCAGGGATGGTGCAATATACATAAATCAAAAAATGTAATCCACCATATCAATAGAGCCAAAAGTAAGAATCACATGATCATTTCTATAGATGCAGAAAAAGCTTTTGATAAGATCCAACACCTGTTCATGATAAGAGCCTTACAGAGAATTCAAATAGATGATCTTTAACTCAACATGATAAAGGCCATCTATGACAAACTAAAAGCCAGCATCATATTAAATGGCCAAAAACTGAAAGCCTTTACCTTAAAATCAGGCACAAGGCAAGGATGTCCCTTATCACTACGCCTATTCAACATAGTACTGGAAATACTAGCCAGAGAAATTAGACAAGAGAGAGAAATAAAAAGAGTAAAGATAGGAAAAGAGGAAGTTAAACTATCATTATTTGCAGATGACATGATACTCTACATAGAGAGCCCTCAAAACTCCATTGAAAGACTTCTAGATATAATAAATAAATTCAGCAATGTAGCTGGATACAAAGTCAACCCTCAAAAATCAATAGCATTCCTATAAACTAACAACAAAATAGCTGAGAGAGAAATAAGAGTAGCCACACCCTTTACACTAACATCCAAAAAGTGAAATACTTAGGAATTAATCTAATAAAAGAAGTAAAAGAGCTATACAGGGAAAACTATAATACCCTGAAAAAAGAAATTAAAGAGGACCTCAGAAAATGGAAAGACATCCCTTGTTCATGGATAAGAAGAATAAATATTGTGAAAATGGCCATTCTCCCAAAATTGTTATACAGATTCAATGCAATCCCAATGAAAATACCACTAACATACCTGATAGATCTAGAGAAATCACTCCTAAAATTCATCTGGAACCAGAAGAGACCTAGAATAGCAAAGGCAATTTTAAGCAGTAAAGCCAAAGCAGGAGGCATCACAGTCCCTGACTTGAAGTTATACTACAAAGCTATTGTTATAAAATCAGCATAGTACTGCAATAAAAACAGACCTGAAGATCAATGGAATAGGATAGAAGATACAATTATGAACACACTCAACCACCTTATCTTTGATAAAGGGGCCAAACATGTTCACTGGAAGAATGATAGTCTTTTTAATGAATGGTGCTGGAAAAACTGGCTATCCATATACCGAAAACTAAAACTAGACCCATGCCTATCACCATGTACTAAACTAAAATCCAAATAGATCAAAGATCTAAATATTAAATCACAAACATTAAATCTGTTGGAAGACAAAGTAGGTAAAAATCTTAAAGACATAGGGGTAGAGAATTGATGAACAAGGACCAAACTGCATGGGAAATACTTTCCAGAATCAATAACTGAGATCATGTCTTATTAAAGAGTTTCTGCATGTCCAAAGAAATCTCCAGCAGACTGAAAAGAAAACCCGCAAACTGGGAAAAAAATCCTAGCAAACTGTCCCTCAGACAAAGTACTTCTGTCTAGAACTTATAAAGAATTTTGAAATATCAGGCCCCCAAAATTCAAAGACCCAATCCAAAAATAGGCATCCGAGATGGACACACAGCTCTCAGATGAAGAAATACGAATGGCAAATAAATACATGAAAAAATGTTCATCATCATTGGTCATTAGATAAATGCAAATTAAAACCACACTGAGATATCATCTCACTCCAGAAAGAATGGCCAGGATCAACAAAACTACCAACAACAAATGCTGGAGAGGGTGTGGGGAAAAGGAAGTCTTCTGCACTGTTGGTGAGAGTGTAGACTGGTGAAACCACTGTGGATGTCAGTCTGGAGATTCCTCAAAAATCTGGGATTGGAAGTCCCATTTGACCCAGCTATTCCACTTCTAGGCATATTCCCAGAAGAACTGAAAAAAATCATACCACAGTGATATATGTGCACCCATGTTTACAGTAGCACAGTTTGTAATATCCAGATCGTGGAAACTACCTAAATGCCCATCAACTTAGGGATAGATAAAAAAAAATTGTGGTACTTTTATAAATGGAGTACTACTCAACTATGAAGAATGATCACATGGAGATATTTATAAATAAATGGATGCAACTTGAGATCAGACTCATAAGCAAAATAAATGAAACTCACAGGTATAAATACCACGTAGTCTCCCTATGTAAGAAAAGGTAAGAGTACATAAGATTCTATGGTAATCATGGATCCCCATTATATTGTTTTGAAGACTTGTAATGTTTTCATTCATTAGTTGGAATGGTTTTATTCTGTTTTATTTGACCTTATTATGTGTGATGGTATGAACAGCTACTTTGAAGAAAATAAGATATTATGGTAGCCATTGCTGATTCAGTGTCATCTGGTTTTGAAGTCCTACCATGCTTTTGTTCTTCTGTTACCATTGGTTCTGTCATGTTATGGCTTACTGGATTTTAATATGTGTAATAATATAAACAAATTTTTTATGGAAAATGAGATTTTATAATATCTATTTTTCATTTTCTGTTATTTGGTTCAGAATGCCTTGTAATAGTTTCATTCTCTTGAATGCTTTTATTCTATTTTGTTATGCTTGATATTATTGTTTGTGAAGCTATGTTCAACTATTTCAAAGAAAGAGATATGGTAGCTACTGTTGATATCCAATTGTCTTGTTGTGGAGTGCTGTGTTGATGGTATTGTTCTGTTCTGATCTGCGTTTTTCTGTCCTCTTTTTTTTTCCTCTGTAAAATAAAATTTTAAAAAAATAAACCAAATTCAGCAATATGCTCTGTACAAGAACCCCAACTAACCCAAAAGAAAACTCATAGACTAAAAGTTAAAGGATGGAAAACAATATTCCATGCAACAAGAACCCAGAAAAAAAGCAAGAGTAGCTATTCCATTTGCAGAAAATATGAACTTTGAGCCAAAAATGATCAAAAGAGATAAAGAAGGTTGTTAGGGTTAAAAACCAAATGCACAATAACACAATTGTAACAAGAAACCGTATACATCATTGTCACAAAAAGATAGATCAATTAGATAAAAGTCTGCAAAGAAACAGCAGAACTTAATCAAACCTGTAAACAAATGGGATTAGTAGACATTACAGAGTGTCCCACCCAACCACGTCAGAATACACATTCTTCTCAGCTGTGCATGGGACATTCTCCAAAATAGACCATCTATTAACCCATTGAACAGTCTTAAGTAAATACAAACATACTGAAATTATCCCATGCATATTATCTGAGCATAGTGCACTAAAATTGGAAATTAATGACAAAACAAATTGCAAAATCTACATATATACATGCAAACCAAATAGCAACCTGTTGAACAATCAATGGGTTATAAGTGAAATTACAGAAGAAATCAAGCAATAACTACAATTCAATGAAATGTAGATACAACATACAAAAACCTGGGGATGCAATGAAGGTGATCCTAAGAGAGAAACATGTAGCAATAAAAGGTCACATCAAGAAAACAGAACGAGCACAAATAAACAACTTAATGCTACATCTCAAGCTTCTAGAAAAAGAACAAGTAAAACTCAAAGCTCATAGAAGAAAGCCATGGCCGCTCCAGGGCAAGAACCATTGGCATTTCCTGAGCTCCATGCCATGTTGGAACTTGGGGCTCTGGGAAAACAAGTAGCCAGCTCACCGCTCTGGTAAGTGGCTGTAGCCTGACAAGCCATGGTTGCCCCAAGGCAAAAACAATTGGCATTTCCTGAGCTCCATGCCATGTTGGAACTTGGGGTGCTGGGAAAACAAGCAGCCAGTTTGTTTTCCAACAGTTTGTTTACCAACAAAGAAAAGCTCTGGTCCTGATGGATTCATGGCTTAATTCTATAATAAATTCAGAAACAATTTAATACCAATACTCCTCAAAGTCTTCAATGAAATTTAAAAGGAAGTAATTCTTCCTAACTCATTCCTGGAGGCAAGTATTACTCTAATATCAAAACAAGAGAAACATCCAACCAAAAAGGAGAACCATAGGCCAATCTCCCTAATGAACATTGATGCAAAAATTATCAATAGGATACTGGCAAATATAATGTGGTAAATCATCAAGAATATTATACATCATGATCCAGTGGGATTTATCCCAAGAAAGCAGGGTTGTTTTAACATATGCAAATCAATAAATATGATACACCACATCAACAGAGCCAAAGACAAAAAACACATGATCATCGCAATAGATGCACAAAAAGCTTTTGATAAAGTCCAACACTTGTTCAGGATAAAAACCTTACAGAAACTTGGAATAGGTGGTATCTACCTCAGTCTGATAAAAGCCATCTATGACAAACCAACAACCAACATTATACTAAATGGACAAAAACTTAAAACTTCCAATCTAAAGTCAGGAACAACACAAGGATGTCCAATATCACCACACCTATTAAATATAGTTCTGGAAACATTAGCCAGAGCAATTAGACAAAAGAGAGAAATAAAAAGAATAAGGATAAGAAAGGAAGAGGTTAAATTATCACTATTTGCAGATGACATGATACTCTACATAGAAGATTCCAAAAGCTCCATCACACACATAAGCATATTCAGTAGTTTCGCTGGATACAAAGTCAACACTCAAAAATCAATAACATTCCTGTATGCAAACAACTAACTAACTGAGAGAGAAATTATGGAAATGACACCTTTCACAATAGTATCCAAAACAATGAAATACTCAGGAGTTAACCTAAAAAAGAATGTAAAAGACCTATACATTGAGAACCATAGTACACTAAAAAAGGAGATTGAAGATGGTGTCAGAAAATGGAAAACTATCCCTTGTTCTTGGTTAGGAAGAATCAACCTTATGAAAAATGGCCATAGTCTCAAAACTGTTGTACAGATTTAATGCAACCCTATCAAGACACAATTAACATAACTTACAGATCTAGAGAAAATATTGGTAAAATTCATCTGGAAAGAGAAGAGAGCTAGCATAGCAAAGGCAATCCTGAGCAACAAAGGCAAGGCAGGAGGCCACACAATTCCTGACTTGAAATTATACTATAAAGATACAGTAATAAAATCAGCATGGTTCTGGCAAAAAAACAGACCTGAGGATCAGTAGATCTAATTAGAAGATGCAGACAAAACTTAGGACAAGGATGTGCACTATTAGAGCTCTTACTCAACACAGTTCTGAAAACATTAGCCACAGCAAGTAGATTAGAGAAAGAAATAAAAGGAATAAATGTAGGAAAAGAAGAAGTTAAATTATCATTATTTTCAGGTGACATGATATTCTACATAGAAAATCCCCAAAACTGTGCCAAACCAAATTCAGTAGTGAAAATGCATACAAAGACAACACTTTTCACAATAGCAACAAAATAATAAAATACCTAGAATCAATCTAATGGAGGAAGTGAAAGACCTCTACATTGAAAAGACCTCTACAGAACTCTGAAAATGAGACCAAAGAGGATATCAGAAATGGAAAGATTTCCCTTGTTCTTGAGCAGGAAAAACCAATACAGTAAAAGTAACCAAAATGTTATACAAGTTTAATGCAATCCTGATCAAAATACCAACAGCATATCCCACAGTATTATAGAAAACAATCCTAAAATTTATTTGGAACTAGAAGAGACCTAGAATAGTAAAAGCAATTCTGGGCAACAAAAGCAAAGAAAGAAGCACCACAATCCCTGACTTGAAATTATACTACTGAGCTACTATGATAGAAACATCATGGTACTGACAAAAATCAGACCTAAAGATAAATGGAACAGATTAAAAGATGCAGAAACAACTCCAAACACACTCAGCCACCTTACTTTTGACAAAGGGGCCAAATCTGTTCACTGGAAGAAAGATAGCCTCTTAAATAAGTGGTGCTGAATAAACTGTTTTTCCACATGCCAAAGACAAAAGCTAGATCCATGTCTATCACCATGCACTAAACTAAAATCAAAATGGATCAAAGATCTAAATATTAGAACAGAAACACTAAATCTACTGGAAGATAAAGTATGTAGAACTCTTGAAGATATTGGTGTAGGCAAAGACTATATGAATAAATTCCTAATCACACAGGAACACAAAGAATCAACAAATGGAATCCCATCTTATTAAAAAGGTTTGGCACAGCAAAAGAAAGCACCAACAGAGTGAAGAAAAAAAATTTCCAGCTATTCCTCAAACAAAGGACTACTAGAAAGAAGGATAAGTTTGGGACATTTTTATCTAAATGGATACACTTTGAGACCATACTCTTAAGTGAAATAAATTGGGCACACATTTACATACCACATTGTTTGTCAAGTATAAAAAACTGAAAGTATAAATATATATTAGATATTGTGATATAGGAAGAAAATGTTCAAATGAGAAGGAATACAAGGCAAGGGAGATAGAGAAAGTAAGGAAGGGACAAGACAAAAAGAGAATAAAAGGAAAAATGAAAACAAAGGTTTGTAAGTAAGGAGAGAAAGAGAATATTAAAGGAAGGGAATAAGAACGGGGGAAAAGAAGCAGAATAGGTCATGTACATATACAAATTCCCAATGATCAACATGACCATGATGTATATCTACAATGTATCAATAAAAATTAAATAAACACCGAACATGACTTAATCTAATTGTTACTCATTCCCACAACATGATTTCTTAAGAAAGGAGATAGAGGACTAGTAACATTAGTTAGACACCTGGGAGTATCAAGAGCATCACAAACATTTCCTTAATTCTCCTCAAAATTAAGGTTGCTCATCTTCTATATTTAAGCAGAGATTTAGGATAGTTAACAGCTCGTTTTTAAATCTGATGGACCTGAGTTCAGCCTCACTCTAATTGAATTTTTGAGGTATGGACTAAGTCAATTTACTTATGAGTCCTGTTTTACGCCTTTTTATATTCTCTACATTTTATATTCTTTCTGCTTTTTTTTTTTTTTTTTTTGTACCAGGGATCGAACTCACAACTGCGTGCTTGCAAGGCAGGTGCTTATGCCTCTGAGCTAAATCCAGGCCCTCTTTCTGCTTTTTTAACCACGATTTTTAGTGCTTTATTTCTTTATTGTTTCCACTATTCATTATTTATATGTCATTCTAAGTATTATATTCCATGTTTCTATCTATGGTTTCTTTCATTGCATCAAATTCAGAATTTCATTTGTTAGCATTTGTTGGTGCTTCTGAAAATCGAAGGGCTGGGCATTTTGACCCTTCAACTGTCAGTTTCATGCACGCTAAAGGATATTACACAGATAATTCTTTATTCAAATAAATTATCACATTTATTGTGTTTCTGTGTACCATGTGACATTATCCATGTCACAATGAGAAAGAAATGAGAATCAGAGATTAGAAGAAATTCATGAGACGAGAGAGAAAATTTAATTTCTGACCATAATCTTATTGTAACAAAACAAGATGAATCCAAATGGAGTTTAGGGAAGAGCAGAGACAATTTTCCACTATAAGAGAAAAGTTTCAATAAATAGGTACAGATACTGGTAAATCTGCTACTGGAAAGACAATGTAATTCTCTTCTGATTTCCTTTTGTCAGTGAATCATGAGTTGAACTCATTTTCAGAGAGAGGGAGAGAAAGAAGGAGAGTGAGGGAGAGGAAGAGAGAGAGAATGAGGGGAAAGGAGAAAAATGCAAAATATTGTGTGAAAATACAACATGGAATTTATTGAAAAATGCTGCAATTTTTGAACCATTTGAGATGTATCATCATAAAATTTTTTTCTGTGGGTTAACCTGAGGGCTTCGTACATGATAAGCACATGTTTTACCACTGAGATTTACTCCAGTGCTGGTGGTAGCAAATGCTTCTTATGCATGCATATGTCATATTTAAAATGCATACAAGACTGACCACCTGCAGTAGGTTTCTTAAGAACAATAATGATAATGATAGTGAAATAGCTAACTCTATTCCATGCATACTATACAGAGGCATTCTTGGAATCTTTTACATAAACATTGGTGTCATTAAAAGGTGATACTTAAACAAATATATAATCAAGTAGGATTTCTCAACAATGTAGTTGACTAGATTTAAAACCAAGGAAAATAATAGTAGCTTTCATAGCCAATTTTTGTTTATTGGTGTGTTTTTGTTAGCATTCTAAGGGCTTTATATAAATTAATGAATTTACTTGCAATCTCAGAACTTGTTACTACAATTAATTTACATTCATGATGACACTCAAATAACACATAAATGAAAAAGTGGGCAAAAAATTGACACATAATCAAATTTAAAATGAGGAAGATAATATAGCAGTAAACCATAAAGGAATATTTTGTCAGGGTTTTCCAGATAAATACAACAAATACATATATATGGAAAAAAGAAGAGAGAATTCTTGTAAGTGTGGGAAACAATAAGTTCTGTCTTTTCTATTAAACAGTAACGACTCCATCCAAGATAGCCCTTCCTGAACATACTACATTACAGAAAATATGTGCTCAGTTCCAGTCCTGAGAACACAGTTACAAACCAAAGATAGCTTATCATAGGCCAAGGATTTTCTGTTTTCCACATTCCTCTCTACTCTGCTCTCTTTTGCCCTCAGCAACTCCTCAGATTTCCCCTTGTACTGACTGAGTTAGCCAATTGTATTAAATTATAAACCTCCAAACCAGCCAACAAGTAAGAGTTCAACTTCTCCTGCATTAGGAATAAAAGGGGCAACCCTACTTTATCCTGCACATCTGCTATCTCTCAAGTTTATGCCCTTTTGCAAAATTAAAAAGCATTGTTGAAATTTCTTTGTGTCTGAGTGTTTCATTACCTGCACCAACAAACTGAGTATGGGGGCTTAATTCTAACATAAGGAAGTGGCTCACACAGTCATAGAAGCTGAGAAGCTCCATGTTCTTAAATCAAAAGCTGAGGAACCAAGAAAGTTGATCCAGACAATCCATGGCCCAGCAAATTTGACTAAAAAATTAATTATCACAAAGGGGAAAGAAATTATAACATGTTCTGAGTCCTGTTTCAAGCATCATTGCTAAGTAGTAATGTGACATTGGGAAGATTAGTTAATCTTTCTAAACCTGAAGAGCATGACATACATGTAACCTGAATGTTGGGAGAGATTATGAGATGATACTATATACACAAATATAGTGTTAGGCCTATATTGAACAGATATGTTACCCTGGCTCCAGTCACTTTGAAGTCACTGTGAAGCATAATTCTGTATGACATGAAACTCTTGAATCCTTAAAATGTGATGGTTCCCAAGAAGATAGCATGAAAGCAAAATTCTTTGGTAACACCTTGTATGTGATCCAAATAGTAGAGACTTTAGTTCAAGAGAATTCTAACTGCATCTCTTTCTTTGTTACCTCCTCGCTGCTGGTACAAAATACCTGAAACCCATAACTTAAAGAAGGAAAGGTTTATATTGGCTAACAATTTGTAGAGGGTTCAGTCCATAGTAGACTGTCTTCAAGCAGGGTAGCAAGGCAGAAGGACATCACAGAAGAGAAACAGCTCATGGTATCACAGCTGAAAGCAGAGATATCAAGGAAGGCAATAGCTCCTTCCATGCCCCTCCTCCAGTGACCCACCTCACTTGATCAGGCTTTACCTTCCAACATCATATTTAGCTATAAGCTCACCCATGGACTAATCTGTCCACAAGTATCACACCCCCATTACCCAATTACTTTCCAAAAGCACAACCTATGGGCAAATGAGGCAATAAGGGACTATTTGAGAGACTTTCCCAAGAGACAGGAAAAATAGTTTGCGCTTTAAGATATTATAAAGAGCTAATAATACTTAGAGTTACTGATTAAATAGCATTGTGATTCACTAAGTATCAGAAGAACTCATTGTAAGAGTTAAAGAGGCAGAAGCGAGAGCTTATAATTAAAGAATAAAGAACGGGCTTTATCTCTGCTTAACTCATGGAAATTTATAGCTAAACATTATAAAAAGATGCCCAGGAAAAAGTAAAAAATTACTTTCATCCTTTTTAGTTTAAAAATACCTGATTAACTTACAGAGTTTAGATCTGGTGTCTTTAGATCGTATGGTAACAAGAAAGAGGTTGCCAAAAATGTAAACAGTGTGAGCAAGACAGGTATTCTGTATCTGCTAACTAATTGTAATAACCAAGTCTACAATAGTCATAATATAATTTGGTGAGTCAAGCCTCTGTGACAAGTTTATTGCCAAGGAACAATGGGTTTCACAGTGGGAGGGGCCATAGAAGCCATGGCATCTGCTGGTGACCGCATCTGGTAGATGGAAAACTAAAATAAAACAAGTCAAACTCAGATTCACATGGAGACAGCAGAAACTGGGGCTGAAAAGAGATATTCAAATTTTGCACCCATGCCCATTTCAATATTCACAAAACATCTTCTAAAATAGCTCTTAAAAGTAGAAAGAAAGCTAGATATGTCTTAGGTAGAAGAACCATATCCTAGCTTATGACTTCAGACAAATCATTTGATTGCCCTTTGCCTCATTATCCACAATTATAAAGTAATAAAAAGTATTCCATAGCATTATTAGAATTTAGTGAGATGACAAATGTAAAAAAAAAGTGTTTCTTTTAATCAAGATCATAAAATAGTAGGCTCAAAGTGTTTAAGTTGCATAGTTTTTGTAAATTAAAAAAATCAAATTTTAAAAATCAAGATATTTCATATAAAATATGGGATTGGGTTTCTTTTTAAAATAAAATGTGTCAGTAACTAATTTGCTTTTACTCTTAGCCACAATGGGCTAAGTACAGATAGTAGCCCCCATCATTAAATATGCCCACACGGTTTCTCATTTGCTCAGTTCCCACCTAACTCACTTCAGCCAACAGTGCCCACTCCTGGCCTGGCCCTTGCTGGCATGTAAGAGAGCCTCTTTTGACTTAAGTTTGATATAAATATCAGTTTTGATTATGATTCAGCTATAGGTGCTATGATGCTTACTATAAACTTTCCATGAAACCAAATAGAACAAAATCAAAATGAAATAGATATTACCAACCACACATCTGCAGAACCACTGGAAAAAATTAACTTTTATTGCTAAATAACTCCTACACATAATGACTCAGTTTTATATCTATCATAAATTAATCTCCATGTAAATAAAATGAGAGATGAGGATAAGCTTCTTTTCTTTTTGAAACTTTTCAATGAAATGTTAATTTTGAAAAGTAGGAAGAGTTTACTTAGAAACACCAATAGAAATTGGGTGCTAGAAAGTCTCCAGTTGTGTGGCTCCATCTTCTGGCTTAAAGACAAGCATGAAATTCACAGAGGGAAAAATTTCTTCTCCCTCTGTATTGCATATTCATTGGTTTTTCTCTTGATGCTTAAATTAAATATTTGAAAACAGCTCTTCCAACATCATAGATAGCCTTCCTTTTAGAATGTAAAAATATCCATAACTTTTTGTTAAATTTGGAATGCATGATAATTGCATTTGATTTCACACGTCCCAAACTAATGTTTCATTTTCAAGTTGACAAGAATATACCAAAGCAATCTGTTGTTTTCTTCCAATAACTTCCTTCTCCCCATGGGATGTGTGAGGTTAAAATTCATTTTTAAAAAGACACTGTAATATTACACCATACTATCTAGGATTTCTCTTTCCCTTGCTCATCCAAGAAAATTATACTTCCCTGACCATGGCCAAGTGACTTGCATTAGCCACTGAATCTGAAGACAATTATGTATGTTGTGGTACATAGAAGTATTTGACTGATGGTGCTCACATTCTACTTCATTTTTCACCTTATTTTGTAAGACTAGAAGCCCCTAACTTACAAGACTTCTGGAGGCTGGGGATTTAGCTCATTGGCTTAAGCGCCTGCCTGGCAAGTGTGAGGTTGTGAGTTTGATCCCCAGTACCAAAAAAAAAAAAAAAAAAAAAGAAGGCTTCTGTTCATCTTCATCGATCATGTAGCAAAAACCAAAATAAATTACCCATTATACTTTTGTCACTGAATTATGGAGAGATACTTGTTATCACTGTGCAACATGATTAATTGTGAGATACACTGAGTTTCTATATAAGCCTTTCTTTCAAAATATTCTTACACATTATCATCCATTTATTTTTCCAGATTTTTGAAATGATTGTGTGAAACTTTAAAAGAAAATCAATCAAAATTTATATTAGGATTATACTAATTATACAAATTATTTTTCTGAAAACTACATTTTTAAAATAATTGACTACTTGGGCATCCTTAGTTGATTGAAACCCTAAGTCATCATATTCCAGTTTAGAACTGTTTGTATTAATCTACAAGCTTAAAATGAAACTTCCAAGAGAATATGTCCCAGTCCTGTTTTTAGTCTTAGTACATATAACTTTTACTATATACCTCCTATTGCAGCAAAAAATAGCAATAAATAGTTATAACAAACATATAGCCACATTATTCTTTTTATCACTGAGGTTAGCTTCAATATATTCTACCTAAGATTAAAAGGCAAGGGACTGACTGTGGTGGAGCACAATGCTGTAATCCCAGCACTGGTGGGTGTGAGGTGCAGAAGGATGGAAATTTTGAGACCAGTCTGAGCAACATAGTGACTCAGCAAAACTCTGTCTCAAAATAAAAAAATTAAAAGGCTGTTGATTTAACTCAATGCAAAGCCCTGGAGTTCAATCTTTAGTACTGTGGGGGTTGGGGAGTGAAAGAGAGAGGGAGAGAGAGAGAAAAAGAAGCCCATCTTTTTTGTGACAAAGAATCTAACATTGTAAATAACAGATCAAGTAGATAAAAAGTCTGAATTCCAATCATTATTTCCAAGAGTGGAGAATTTTGAAAGGAACTAGAGTTCTTTGGGGTTATTTTTCTCCAACTTATGAAGTTAAAGTTCTCTCCTGGCTGAGCAGAATACCTCAACTGGGGAGAGATGAAATTTGTATGTTAAGAGCCAAATATCCAAAATTATCCTTGACTTTTGTTTTTCCTTTAGAAAACAGTCATGCAAGAATCTTCTGCACAGCCAAGGAAACAACCAACAAAATGAAAAAATAACCTACAGAATGTAAAAACTTTTTTCAGCTACTCTTCAGTCAGAGGACTTAATTTAGAAAATATAAAGAACTAAAAAATATTAGACCCCAAAATACAAAGCTCCCCAAAATGAGCAACTAAAATGAATACACATACAAATGACCAACAAATATGTGAAAAATTATTCAATATCTCTGGCCATTAGATGCAGATTAAAACAATACTGAGATTCTACCTTATTCCTGAAAAAAATGATTATCATCAGGAAATCAATTAACAAATGCTAGCAAGGCTGAAAGGGAAAAAGGAGCCCTTCTACATTGTCAGTGCAAGTGTAAAATAGTACAACCAATATGGAAATCAGTATGGAGATTCTTCAAAAAACTAAAACAAGAATTCCATTAGGCTCAGCTATTCCCCTTCTGGATATCTTCCCTAGAGTTATAGACATCATATTACAGTGATACTTTGTGTGAATTCCCATGTTTATAACAGCAAAACTCATAATAGCTGAATCTTGGAAGTGGCTTTATGTCCTATGTCCATCAACTGATGAGTAAATAAATAAAATGATGCACTTAGAAAAATAAAATAAATTTAAAAATAATAAAAAGAGGTAATTATATCCAATTGAATACTTCACTGCCATTAGGAAGGGTCATTTTGAATCATTTTTAAGTAAATGCATGCACTTTGAGACCATTATTTTAAGGGAAATAAATCAGATATGCAAGATTAAATATTGTAGTTTCTCTTATAATAAAAACCCTAAGTATAAATAATGTAAATATCAACATAAAAGATAGATAAAAAGAAAAAGTGAGAAGGGTTCTAAGAGATTAAAGTGGAGAAAGGAAGTAAAAATAAGGTGTGTATGCACATGTACCAACTTTCCATAATGAATATAATCATGTACTACAAACAAGAACTAATAAGTATTTTAAAACTAAAAAGAGAATGTATCTATTCATTTTTAATATTTATATTTGACTTTCTCATCTCTATCTTGGACTGTAGTGAGCTTAGAAGACCTCCAGACTCTGCCAAACCTAAAGCTAAAACGCTGTAAAATAGCATCTGAAATCTATAGAGATTTCCCAACTTTGCTTGAAATCTATAGGAAACCTTTTCACACTTTGCTAAAGCCCACTAACTTAATGCTCCCCCAATATAAATTTTGAATGTATTAAGTTATATCTTTTTTGTACTTTAGCTATAAATTTCATGTAAAACATATTAAGATAACTTTTACAGCAAAACATATTATTTAAGATAACTTGAATTATATTTCTATGTCATAATTACTGATAATAGACTATTTTCCTATTTGTTTTAAAGCAGAATCATTATTTTACATCAACAATATGTAACTTGGAAAATGTTTTACAATATTTTGTAATTTCCCAAGGTCATTGTTGTGTGCTTTCTCATAGCCCTATGTAGCATTTATATAATTATAAGATTTTTTCATCAAAGAGCCTGAAACATATTTGCTCATTGAGAGTTATCTAGAAAAAGATATATAGCAGACCCAATTTTCTTTGGGGAATAACATTTTGTCATATCCATAAAAGGAGATTCCCAAGAAGGGACATCCATAAAGTACAAGAATAAATGAGCTGTATATTTTCCACAGACCTTAAATCCCTAAGCATCTTTGTGGGTATATTACTTTGAGGCTTGAAAAATGCATTAAATTATCATGTGAAAAATATCTTTATGTTTTTAGACTACTATCATATATCAACAGAAAATGAGCCAACTAGAATAAAGCAAGACTGACTAAAGAATGTTCTGCTTTGACATGTACATAAAAGGTGGCTCAGTAGTGAATGAGTTTGGTTAAGCAAGTCCAAGTTAAAAGAGCCTCTTTTCAGTGGGATGTCAGAAGCATTTATTATACAAATGTAGGTGTTGTAATCTTAGTACAGGAATGGAGTGTACAGCATTTGCCAAATAACTGACAGACTCTATTGTTCCAAAGAACATTTTTGGAACATTATCAGAATAAAAGCCATGATCTCCTCATTAGACAATTCCCTATTTTTCTACTCAGAAATAACAGCTCTAATCTACTATCATGAATCTATCAGTATAAAGGCAAATGTAATTACAGGGTAGTTAAAATCATTAATATATTTCATCTCTGAGCTTGGGTCTCAGCCATGCCTTTTTCTTTTTATACACACACACTTTGTAAGTTGTTTGATTTCTCTGGGTCTTTTTTTCAACTTCTGTAAAGAAAAAGATAATTTCTCATAGAATTTATGCAAAGACTAACTAAAATAATGAATTTCAAAGTACCTTTTTTAAACTATGAAAAACTTGGTCAGTACATATTATCATAAACAGGACCTACTAACCTTGATAGAAGAGTGAACAGACATTTACATTGGAAAACTGTATTACATGAAATTATTTTCTTTCATAAGATGATTCTACAAAAAAAAATGAGTAGATACACTTTAAAATTTGAAATAGGTGTGGTGATGTACACCTAGTAATGCTAGAACTTAGGAGGCTAAGGCATGAAGGATTGCTATGAGTTTGAGACAAGCCTGGGCTACAAAGTGAGTTCAAAGCCAGCCTGAACTGCATAGTGAAACCCTGTCTCAAAAAAGACAAAAAAAAACCCCTGAAAATCTGAAAAATTTTAAATTATTTTCCTTCTTTACTCTAGTGCTGTACTAACTAGTACAGTACTATATTAGTTCTACTGTATTATAATGTATATTCTACTAATTTTATGTTTATTTTATTGTATTAACTCTTAGAGCTCAAAATAACAGTGACTAGATATTTTTTCTCCTTTATGAAAATATCTGAGCATGAGCAACTGGGGATAGGGGGTAATATAGTGTTACTCCTGAGGCACCATCTTCCTGTTTACCCTATCATTTTTGAGGAGCATTGTAACTCACAAAGACACAGAATGAACAAAGGGGAGAAGACACTTGCATATATCACTCATGCTCATGATCTACTGTCAAAATTTAGATCACCACAACTAGCCTTACTGGATGCTTAGCCTCAATGGAAGCTGGTAATTATGGTCATGTATCCAGCTGAAATTTGGAGAGTCTCTTACAAAAGGAAAACCAAAGAACAGATAATGAAAGAACATGGCATTCTCTGCTATAATCATCTTTTTAAAATTTTTTAAATTTCATTTTAAGGAGGATAAACTAAATAAAACAGAATAAAGCCAATCAAACAAAACAATGAAAGTGATACAGGGCTTCAAAACAAGATAATAGAAAATCAACAATGGCTACCACAACATATCTTGTTATCTTCAAAATAGCTGCCTATACCATTGGACTTAATAAAATTAAACAAAACAGAATAAAACCAAACAAAACAAAATAATAAAAATGGTATAGAACTTTAAAACAAGATAATAAGAAATTAACAATGGCTAACATAATACTTCTTTTTATCTTCAAAATAGTTGTCCACATTATCAGATGTAGGCATATAAAATTAACCAAACAATACAAGAATTAAGTAGCTTCTTTACTTCAGTTGTTATCTTTTCAGAAATTTCAGGTGTGTGAATTCTAATATCTAATGTCTGTGCCTCCTGAACTTGTTATGTACTGGTCTGAGATTGTATTTTGTTCCTTCATCTTGACATTTTCCTATGTTCCTCTGAATTAGCCCATTCCTGCATCCTGAATGCTTCCTGCATTGGCTGCCAGCACTTTGGCATAGCGGATTGGACTAGATACCTGTGTTCCTCTGATCTGGGGCTCCTAGAGTGGTGAAGAGGCATGGGGTGGTGGTTCATCTATGCTCCTCTAATGGCAGCAAGGCCTCAAAGAACAGCTTCTTCTCTGGGCTGGTGCTGAGCTGCTGGATCTCTCCATGCTACTGGAGCTTAACCTTGGGGTGTGGTTTCTTCCTATTATCTCCATTTGTTCACAGGTTTGGTTCTGCTATATTTCTTTGCTGATTTTCTGTCTAGGCGATTTGTCTCTCTGTGACAATGGAGTATTGAGGTCTCCTGTTACAATTGTGTTACTGCTTATTTGACTTTTCCATGTTTACCAATAACTGTCTTTTATAGTTGGGTAATTCTGTATTAGGTTCATATATCTTTCTGATTGTTATGGCATTTATGCTGTCTCAAGCTTTCTTGTTGACCCCAGTCAGTCTTGTGTTATTCTTTTTTGCTTTGTCTTGTAGCTGTTGGATTGATTTCTCATGTTCTCTTGCTATTTTTGAGATATCTTTCTTTGCATGATCACTAGATGCAATTCTGTCTTCAAATCTGAAATTCTGTTCACTTTCCTTCATCCACTGTATTGCGTATAATTTCAGTGGAAGTTTTAATTATCTGGATCTCTGTTTGCATCTGTTTCATGGATTCCATTTCTTTCCTATTTTGGACATTTTTTGTTTCCATCTTTTTTAAGCTCATCTATTCTTTTATTTGTGTCTTTTCTAATATCTTTGATTTTAAGAATCATTTCTTTTTGTACCTGAGAAAGTATTTTCTCTATAGCCTTTCTATTTTTCACTTCTGTTGCTATCATTTCAGAAAGTTTCAGTGTTTGACTTGCAATTTCACCTATCTCATTGAATTCCAGGCTTGTCTTGGGTAGGCTGGGTTTACATTTTCTTCTGTGTCTTATCACTTTCTATTTTCTCTTTTTACTTTTTTTTGTGTTGATGCTTGCTAATTTCTTATTATATATAGTT
Organism: Hydrochoerus hydrochaeris; assembly: GCA_004027455.1. Lineage (NCBI taxonomy): Eukaryota > Metazoa > Chordata > Mammalia > Rodentia > Hydrochaeridae > Hydrochoerus > Hydrochoerus hydrochaeris. Next base: position 21,681 of record PVLA01013305.1, read on the forward strand.
TCATCATTAGTATTGAGGCTTCCCTAGCAGACACTTGTTCTTCAGGGATGTCCTCTAGACGTAGGTGGTTCTTTATGGCTATCCCAAGAACCTACCTTCCTGATTTGTAAAGGATGCAAAATTACTATTTGTCTCTGTTCCTAGTCATTTGGTACTGGGCTATGGAGATGATTATGACTCCATACAATTACAATGTTATCATACAGCAGAGAAAAGCTGTTTGTAACATGTATGACATCCTGGCTAAAGTAGTACAGTTAGTAATGACAATAGTTTCAAGTTCAATTTAACTATTGTCTTGGGGTTCCCCATTGGTCTTGCACTATTCCTGCTGGTACTGTCATCTGGGATGCAATGGAGAAAGCAAGATTGTGAACTCACTGTCCTCCAGCCCTAAATTTCTTTTTTAGTAAAGATTTCTCAAATAATTTTTATGCATAGTAAGCCTTAGGAATAGAAACATGGGGCTGGGGATTTAGCTCAGCAGCATAAGCACCTACCTTCCAAGCACACAGTCATGAGCTCAATCCCTGGTACCAAAATGAAAAAAAAAGGAATACAAACATTACAGGGCATGACGTTTGTCTTCTTTTTAAAATGTCTCAATCTAAATATATATATATATATATATATATATATATATATATATATATATATTATTTCCCAGGTAGATGCTAATAATCATTTTTGTTGATTCTCAATCCCTTTTAATGGAAAGACAGTAGTAATTCAACACAGTCAACATAACTATCTCACCATAAGGTAAAAATTAGCCAGTAATAGAGTTCTTCCTCAATGACCTTCATCATTTCTATTAAATTCCTCATCAGTTCTTCAATAATAATGAAAATATCAGTTAATGAGTAAGGATTGTATTTGGAGTGTTTCCATTATCATTAGTTCTTGTACCTTTATGATAAGTATATTTGGCATACTTTCTTTAAAATGAGTATGAAAGCCAGGCATGCACAGTGTTGCATTCCCAACTACTTGGGAAGCTGAGACAGGACTATCACTTGAGCCCAGGATCCCAGCCTGTGCCCACTAAGGGCAGTATAGAGAGAACCCACCATTCCCTCCAAGAAAATGAATATTAGTATTTAAAATTAGTCTTATAGGTTCATAAAGCTTCAATTATTTTTTAATTATTTCAATTATTTTTCTAAGATCATACAGAAAAGTCTCACTTGAACTTCAAACTGTCTTATTTCAAAATCCAGGACTATAACTCCACTTAAAGTAACTAATTTATCATGGTTTGGTACAACCTGTCCAGCTTTTAGCACTGGTAGCCCCAAAGGGAGGAACCCCATTCAGTTTCTGGGAAAGTGAAACACTGGATCACATTAGAACCTCTATAACGCTGACCAAACCAGTCTGTTACCATGCAAAATCTCTTTATTGTGAAGAGATAAGAAGTAAACTATTTTATAACAAAATTTAAAGACCTTCATTCTAGAGCATGAGTTTACCTGATCTACATAATAGTAAATGCACTAATAGGTTATTAATTTTTTTTTTAATTTAAAAAAAAGAAAAGTCAGAAAAGAAGAACAGAGGGCACCAGGAAATCAAGCAATCAGCTTGCCTCCCTGGTAAGTGGCTGTGGCCAACAAGCTGTGGCTGCCCCAGGGCAAGAACCATCAGTGCCTCCTGAGATCCAAGCCATGTTGGAACTTAGGGCACCAGGAAACCAAGCAACCAGTTTGCCTCCCTGGTAAGTGGCTGTGAGCCTAATGGTGTGTGAGCTGAGAATCAAACATCCCATCCCCCCCTTTAGCAAAGGGGAGCCAGAGGCCTGAGCAGCTCTTGGGAGGTTGACCATATGCAGTGTAGCAAACAGGTATTTCCTTCTACCATCTCTTTGAAGGCAAATGTTTTTATCATTGTTTTGCTTAGTTCTGATTAATTGTACTGCTCTATTCAACACTGTGTTTTGATAAGTTCTATAATGTTCTATATTTCCTTGGGTTTTGCTATACCTGATTGAAAGAACAACTATTGTGAAGATAACGAGATATACTATGGTACCTACTACTGTTATCCCAGTAACCTGCTGTGAAGTCCTGTACCAATTTCACTGTACTGTCTCAGTTGGCTTTATTCTGTCTTGTTCTGTTGTATTTTACTACCTTCAAAATAATAAAAAAATTTTAAAAAGACAACAAAGTAACAAAATACCTCCCAAAACCCCCAACTCCACCAAAGCTGATAAATGGAGAATGGATGAGGAGAAACTCAAAAACAAAGCAACAGAAATATATAAACTGATTAAAAAGTAAATAACAACAACAAAACAGATAGTAAAGTACCAAGCAAGATGAAACAGGATTTAACTAAACAGATAATGGACTTAAAAAGCAAAAGGAGGAAAAGAAAGTGCTCTAAAGAATATAACTGCATGTATGTTTAAGTATGTAGGATTAATAACCATGTTGCTAAGTTCTTGTTGGATTGTTGAATAGAACTGTTTGCAGCCTCACTGTTTGAATGTCTACTTCATATGCTTTAATTTTGTAACTTGAACAACTATATCTAAGAAGACAATATGTAATTTATCACCTAGTGATTTCTTACTGTTTATTTTTTGAAATTATGTAGTGTTTCTATCCTTTTTTCTGTTTTGCTTTTTTTCTCTTTGAATAAAACTTTAAAAAAAGAAAAGAACAGAAAGCAAAAGGCATAAACAACAACAGCAAACTCAAAACAATAACAATATAGGTTTTCAAAACAGAATGAAACAAATTTAACAATGGTTGTTACATTGCATATCATTCTCTTTTTTTCAAAGAGAGAAAAAATTAAAGAAAATATAAAAACAGAAAAGAAGGATAGAACAATACTGAATTTTTAAAAATTATCATCATAGAACTGCTAGTTGGTGCATTACTCATTGTCATCTTAAAAATAATTGCTAAAGTCACAAAATCAAAGCATAAATAGTGGCTAGACACTCAAACATTGATAGTGCAAATCCTTCTGTTCAATATTCCAACAGAAATTCAGTAATATGGTCATCTATCTTACACAATATACATACCATTATACTCTTTAGAGCACTTTCCTTCCCTGTCGCTTTCACAATATCTATTATACTTTTTGGATCCCATTATTCTGTCAGTTTTTATTATTTTTACACTAGAGAGACAATGTGATATTTACTAATGTGAGTCTTGTTTATTTCACTAATGAGGATATTTTCCAGTTGCCTCCATTTACCTCAAGATCATTTTAGAGTTGATAGTATTCCATTGTATAAAATTTTAGGGCTTTTTTATAGCTGAGTAGTATTCCATTGTATAAAAATACATTTTTTTCATCCTCTCTGTGGTTAATGGGCATTTTGGTTGTTTCCAAGATTTAGCTATCACAAATTGTGCTGCTATGAACATGGGAGCACATATATCTCTATGACATGATGTTTTCAACTTTTCTGGGAAAATACCCAGAAGGGGAATAGTTGGATTGAATGGAACTTCCAATCATAGTTTTTTTAGGAATCTCCATACTGATTTCCTCAGTGGTTGCACCAGTCTGCACTCCCACCAACAGTCAAGAAGTGTTCCTTTTTCCCCGCATCCTTGCCAACTTTGGTATCAGTTGTTTTCTTGATGGCAGTCATTCTTTCTGGGATGAGATGAAATCTCAATGCTGTTTTAATTTGCATTTCTCAACTGACCAGTGATGGTGAACATTTCTTCATGTATTTATTTGCCATTTGTATATCTTCATCTGAGAAGATATCTCAGATACCCATTTTTGAAGAGAGTCTTTGAATTTGGGGGCTTGATGTTTTTTAATTCTTTATATGTACTGGATATAAGTCCTCTGTCTGAGAGGTTGCTAGCTAAAATTCTTTCCCATTCTGTGAGTTTTCTTTTCACTCTGTTGGTGATTTCTTTTGAGGTGCTGAAACTTTTCAATAATATGAGATCCCAGTTGTTGATTCTTTGAAGTGTTTCCCGTGCAGTTTATGTTTTGTTCATAACTCCAAGATTTCTATGTCTCCAAGATTTCTATGTCTCCAAGATTTCTACCTACCTTGTCTTCCAGCAGATTTAGTGTCTCTGTTTTAATATTTAGATCCTTGATCCATTTTTATTTTAGTTTAGTGTGTGGTGATAAGCACAGGTCTATTTTCAGTCTTTGGCATGTGGAGAAACAATTTTTCCAACACCATTTATTAAAAAGGCTATCCTTCTTCCAGTGAACATGTTTAGCTCCTTTGTCAAATATCATGTGGCTGATTGTCTTTGTAGAAGTTTTACATCTTCTAATCCATTCCATTGATCCTCAGGTCTATTTCTTTTCCAGTACCATGCTGATTTTATTACTGTGGCTGTGTAGTATAGTTTCAAGTGAGTAACTGAGATGCCTCCTGTCTTGTCTTTGTTGGCCAGAATTACCTTTTCTATTCTAGGTTTCTTCTGTTTCCAGATGAATTTTAGGAATATTTTTTCTGTATCTGTAATGTATGTTGATGGTATTCATGTATCTTTTCTGTTATTTCTCACTCAGTTCTGGTGGAATTGAAATATTCTTTTATTCATTGGAACAAATGACAATATCCATAAGATTTCAAAGAGATTCTTATAAAAGCTTCAGAATTTGTATAACAGAGATTGTGAAAGAGATGATGGCTAGAGTGTATATTCTGATGTGGTTCAATGGAACACTCTGTAAAAACATCCACTAAGTGCATTTGTTCATAGGTGTGATTCAGTTCTATTATTTCTTTGCTAACTTTTTGTCTAGTTGATCTATCTCTTTGTGACAGTGGGGTGTTAAGATCTCCTATTACAATTATGTTTTTGTTTACTTGGCTTTTCATGTCCATTAGCATTTGTCTTATATAGTTGGGTATTCCTATATTTGGTGCATATATATTTATAATTATTAGCTCTTCCTCTTGTAGTTTTCCACCCTCAAGTATGTAGTGGCCTTCTTTATCTCTTTTAATCCTTTTAGGTTTGAAATTCACTTTGTCTGCAAACCGAATAGATACCCCTGCTTTTTTTCTGGGTTCCTGTTGCATGGAATACTGCTTTCTATCCTTTGACTTTTAGTCTATGAGTTTCTTTTTGAGTCGATGTGTTTCTTGTATACAGAATATTGTGGGATCTTGCTTCTTGATACATTCTGTCCATCTGCTTCTTTTGACAGGTGAATTGAGCCCATTTACATTTATGGTTATCACTGATATGTACTGACTTAACTTTGCCATATTATGTTCCTGTTGTAGGTTTCCCACTTTCCTCCCTTGTTTAATTTCTTGTCTAGCCTGGCAATTTCCTTCTGTTGTTGTTCTGGAGATTGTGGTCATTTTTATCTCTTTCTAGTATGCCTTTTAATACTCTTTCTAGGGTTGGTTTGGTAGGTATGAATTTCTTCAGTTGTTCTTTGTCATGGAAATATCTTGTTTCTCCATTAAATTTGAAAGACAGTTTTGCAGGGTACATCAATCTGGGTTGAAATTTGTTTTCTTTTAGGCTTGAAATACTTCACTCCAAGCTCTTCTTAACCTGTGCTGAGAAGTCTACCATGATTCTAATAGGCTTTCCTTGATAGACGAGTTGTGTCTTTTCTCTAACAGCTTCTAGTATTCTGTTTTTATGCTGTATGTCTGAGATCTTAATTATTATATGTCTGGATGTAGATTTATGTTGGTTATGGCTATTTGGCCTTCTATATGCCTCACTTATTTGTATGTCAGTTTTTTCCCCATGTTTGAGAACTTTTCTGCCATTACTTCTGTGAACAGCTTAGTTATGTCCTTTGCATTGTCTCTTGCATCCTCACTGATGCCTATTATTCTTACATTGTTTCTCTTGGAATCATCTTGAAGCTGCTGGATTGTCGTTTCATGCTGCTTTGTTGTTTTTATAAGTTCTATCTTTTCATGGTCGCTATCTGCAATCTTGTCCTCAAGGTTTGAAATTCTATCCTCAGCTTCATTTAAACAGTTTTGCCAGCTTTCAATAGAATTTTTGTTTCTTGGATTTCTCTTTGGATTTGTTTCATGGATTCTGCTTGTTTTCTACATTGTTCATTCAAAGTTTTGATCAATTTCCTATCTTCCTGGGTTTTTTTTTATCTATTTCTTCCCTAGCTATGTTGAGCAAATCCTTTACTAAGGATTTACATATGATTTCTCTCCTTAAGTATGACATCACTTCTAATTTGATTTCCTCTATAGCCTCATGGATTTGTTTTTTTTTACTTCATTTGCTATCTTTTCAGAGATTTCTGGTGTATGACTTTTAAAAGCCTCCATTTTACTGTTACCTATTCTTGCACCTGATAGACTAGATGTTTGAGATTGCATTTTGGTTTTTTGTTTTGTCATTTCACCTTCTGGACCAATATCTGGTTGTTTAATACCAATAGTCACAAGTGTTAGCAATGTACCAACAGTTGGCAAGGGTCCTACTGTGTGGTTGATGTCTGGCCAATTGTTGGGTACATAGTGACCAGAACCTACCAGGGTCCTCTATCTGGATGAGGGGCCACCATGTGCCCCATCAAACCAGCACTGCTAGTCCACTGCAGTTCAAGGTTCTGGAAGGGAGAGTGGGAGCCAAATGTTCACAGCAGTGCTTGGTCTAAGAGATGGGGAGGGTAGCTGAGGGCAGTGGGCCAAGCCAGGGTGTGTGCAGTGGTCCTCTGGGTCAGCACATGGGAGGGGCGTGCTGGGTCACAGGCATGTCTCAGGGGCCTGAGCCGGAAAGGAGCATGATGGTCGTCCTCTGTGTGGTGGCAGTGGGAGGGCGCTGATGTGGGCAGGCCGGGATCAGTTGCCTGAGCTGGGGCAGATCCTGGTGGTCTTCCTCTACATGGCAGTGGTGGGGAGGCACTGAGTCATGCAGGCATGCCCAGGGGCCCAGGCAGGGGAGGAGCTCAGTGGCTTCCTTCACATGGTGGCTGGGGATACCAAGGAATGTAGGCACACCCAGCAGTGTGAGCTGGGGCAGAGCTCCATGGCTTCCTCTGAGCGGTGCCTCCCCTCATACAGCAGCCTATTGATGTGTTTCTAAAAATCAATTATATTATTATGTCCTCCAGAGATAAGGAAAATAGGAAAAGTACTTAATAATGCTTAATAATGCTATATAAATCAAAACAAAACCACTAATATTATTGTCCCCCACCTGGATTTAAACAGGTGTTTCTTTAAAAATTCCTAAATCTGCTGTGTGATATAGTGACCACCAATTACAAGTGGCCATTGAGCATTTGACATGTGTTCAATATGACTGAGAAACTGAATTTTAAATTTTATTTTAATTATTACAAAGATCTATACATAGAAACAAATAAAACATGTGTAAACATATTGGCTCATTAGTGTGAGAAGCTGAAAGAAACAACATGTATATTTATATGCATGTGTATATAAAAAACTAGAACAGTTATCCTACTGATTTCTCTGAGTTCACGGAAGAGAAAGATTTATACTGGTGTTGTTCAGACAATTGAATGCACACAACATATCTTGTGCTTTGTATGAATGATTTGAGAATGACAATATGCAATGTACATATGTAACATTGTTGCTATGTCTTGAAATTATGTTTCCACTTTTTTTGCTCCTTAAAATAAAATGGATTTGGAAAAAATATCTACACAAAGCTATTAGTTATTACATGGCACCATGAAGTTCTAGGTAACCAGTCTTTTAAATTTTTGTATTGGTACATCTTTGTAGTAGATAGTGATCACATTCCTTGTGGGGATTTCTTATATGTACACAACACCTCTTAATTCTTTTCTTCATCCCCTTACCCTCCCTTCCTTCCCCACTTTCTCATCTCTTTGTTCCCATCCCTTTTGTAAAAGATCTATCTCCCTATTTCCTATTATCTGTCTTCTATTTTTCTCTTTATTTATACTTTGCATTTCTCATGCAAGAGAAACCCTATAATATTAAGATTGTTTGTCTCCTCAAATAAATGTTTAATGGATGGGACACTGTTAAATTGGGGAGCATAAGTAACTTGCATTGAGTCCCATTACTACATAAAAATATTAATTCAAGCAATAATTCTGAAACTTGTGTGAATGTGCATGATGCTTAAATCTGAGGTGTTAATACTGACCATGTATACAAGAAGTATCTTCAATGCTTCTCAGAATCAGAAAGCTTTTATTAAGTTTCATTTGTTCAGAGAGATTGGTCCATCACTCTAGAGAATAAATCAGATTCTGTAGTGAATGAAATGTAATACAGTATAATACATATTATTCATACTCAACAGAGGGAAGAAAATAGATGTTTCTTTGGTCTCTGATATTCTGACACCTGGAGCAATGGAAAGGCCATGTCACTGAGCTCTTTGAAAACCTAGAAAATAACTTATTATAAACTTTAAAAAAACAGACAATTAACTGAATAAAGACTCTCCATCAATGAACTTCACTATTAAAAACCTGACTGCTTAAAAAAATGAGTGGGAAAAAGAAATAACCTTTTATATAATAATTTGTCAATTTAGGTATATAGCACTGACTAATACACTTTTAAAAAGCCTTTATTACCGTTAGTTAAAAAGTACTGGGATCATTTACCTTTCAATTCTAAACATCCTCTATTTTTTATTGAGATAGGCTGGTCCTCAACTATCTTACTAGGTAGGTACAGATTTTACTTTTCCATTAGGTGTCAGATCAGAATTATTTTAAACTTAGAAAAAAATAGAGATACTCTTTTAATTACTATAGAGAGCCCTTTCTGGTCCTTATCTCAGTCCAAAAAGTGTATATTTGTAATCCCATGGAGAAATTATTGGAATTCCAATGAACTAATTTCAATCTACAACTTACAGTGCAATACACGGTGAGAATAAAGACACTAAGGAATATATAGTTATGGGGATCTGAGGGTCCTACGTCCAGCCAGAAAGAGGATTCACTGGAACAAAGGCCCTGGACCAGGGCCCGAACATGGTTTTATTAATTCTCCATGACAGGAGTGACTTGGGGATGAGTGACAGTGAGAGTGTCAGGAAATGCTTGAGTGCTGTGAGCTGGGCTAAGTAGGAGATTTGAGATCATATTGCATATTGCAGAGTAAAATATATGCAGGGAGAGTAACCTGCATAATACAACTGAGATAGTACCTAATGTTTCAAGGTCAGTGCTTCTGCTCTAATGTACAATCCTTTTTGCCCTGGGAAGTCATAGCTGCTTACCTCAAGACTCTGTCCCAGGCAACTATATGGAGCACAGCTCTTCATCCCATCTGGATCAATCATACTTTTGGGGAGTCATTAGGTCAGGATACAGTGACTGTCACCTTGCTTCAAAGATTATGCATCAGCTCCTTAATCAGCCCAATTTATATTGCTTAAAATTAACTGGAGAACCAAAGAAATGGCCTAGTCAGCTCTAAACCTATCAATACATGGAGATAGAACCAAGATTATCCAAAATGGAGATATTTGTTCTTATTTCGAGGAGAGTCATCCAGGTGATTCCCCACAAATAACTATTCTTTACAGTCACTAAATAGTACCAGACTTCAAGAGCAGTTCTAAAATATAGAATTTATATAAAATGGGAAATAGAGAGAATTTTTGTCTTTGATATTTAATGTGTAGGCATTTTTTCCAAGATTAAATAAAAAGAAAAAGATTTACCAAAAGACCAGGTGGAATAAAGTTGCTAATTCATAGCAATCTTTGATGAAAATAAGTAAAAACACAAAACTTTAATAATCATAAACTAAACAAATTGAAGTCACTTTATTTTTTTTAAACCAGCATACAGACAAATGATATTATAACCCTCAAATTTCTATGTTCATAAAAACCAGAAAGGGAACATTTTATTTCAAGGTACCTCTCATTATCATAAAAGCTGTCCTCACATCTTCCCCTGATCACAGATGATGTATCAGACAGGTGTTCCATCAGATTCTTGAGTAAAACACTTGTTCTTGCAATTTTACATTGCTTTTCCCTAATAGCTCCTTTTTTCTGAGACCAATAAACATCATCTAGTTTTTATGACCTTTTGTGACCTTTTTAGTGCTGCTGGGCAATGAGAACCAAAAGGCTAAATTGTCAAGGTGGAGAAAATATTTTAAACTACAAAGCAATGGAAGCTATAGGTACAAAAAACAGCCTAAGGAAACTGGACTGCTTTGTTTCAGTAAATATTATCACAGAACCCTTAATAAAGGATAAAATATCTTTTGTATTTTAAAGAGAACAAAACAAAACAAAGGAAAGCAAATCAGAACAGAGCAATGCAAGCAACACAGGACTTCAAAACAAGATAACAGGAAATCAACAGTAGCTGCCATAAAGTCTCTTGTGAAGGTATAGATAACTATGTCTTTGAAATACTTATCCACCCATATCACACACAATAACATGAAATGTAACAAAATAGTATAAAATCAATCAAAAGAATGAACACATTGCAGGACTTTAAAACCAGATAACAGGAAATGAACAATGGTTATTATAATGTCTCATTTTCTTCAAAATAGTTGTCCATACTATCACTCATAATAAAACTAAATAAAACACAACAGAATAAAACCAATCATAACAAAAGGGTAAAGGCATTATAGAACTTCAAAACAAGATGACAGAAAATCAGCAATGGCTACCATAATGTCTCATTTTCTTCAAAATAGCTATTCATACCATCACACATAATAAAATCAAGCAAAATAAAACAGAATAAAGCCAATTAAACAAATAAATGAAAGCATTATAGGTCTTCAAAAAAAGTAATAGTAAACAAACCATGATTACTATAATATATCCCATTAAGTTCAAAATAGCTGCTCATACCATCAGACACAGTAAAATCTAACAAGACAGAACAAAACCAAACCTAACAAAATTATGAAAACAATACAAGGTTTCAATACAATACAGTAAAAAAATTAACAGTTGTTACCAACTTCCCTTCTTAGGCATTTCCTCCCCTATCACTTTTATAACATCTGTTGTGCTTTTTGGATCCCACTAACTCCTGTTTTTTATGCTAGGGTTCACCTGTATGTGTTCAAAATATTTTGCCTATGAATATATCTCCAGTTGCATCCATTTTCCTACAAGAGCCTTGAGATTATTCTACTTTAGAGCTGGGTAGCTTTCCACTGTATGAAAATACCATAAATTTCTTATCTATTCTGTGGTTGATGGGCAAGTTACCCTTGCTTTTTTCCTGGTCTCCTGTCTCATGGAACAATTGTTTTCTTTCCTTTGTTTACAGTGTATGAATTTCCTTTCAAGTTAAATGTGCTCCTTGTATCCAGTATATTGATGGATCTTTTTGCTTGATCTACTCTCCCTGTTTCTTTTTACTCCTGAATTGAGGCCATTTACATTAATAGTTAACAATCAGCATACATTGATTTGTCTCTACCATACTATTCTGCTGTTGGCCCTCAACTTTTCCCATTCATTCAATTGCCTGTTATTTTTGGTGATCCTCCTCCACTGCCTGTTCCTGGAACAATGGTAATCTTTATATCTCTCTAGAATATGCTTTAGCACTCTCTGTAGGGTTGGTTTGTGTTGGAGACCACTATGAAGCAGCTCTGAGCAGGATTTAAAATTAACTAATTGGCTTTCTATGTTTATCTGTGAATCTATCCTAGGCCTAGGCCCTTGTCTGGCAACAGGAGTTGATTCATAGTAAGTGAACCTCTATGATTTACTGGTCCTGGCTGAGGCCTGTAATCACCTGTGAGGCCAGAGATACCTCAAAGGGCAACATAAGACCACAGCTGCAGACACTTGGCTTAAACATCAATTAAGTAGATAGAGACTGAGGCTGCAGGGATTACTCCTACTGTCTCACTTCTAGCATTTCTTCATGATAAGACAGTTCTACTAAACCGATTTGATTCATTACTTGGAGACATCCTTGAAGTGACTCCCAAGGCCCTGTTCATTGCCTTCACTTTTCTCATTTCCCCCACCCTTTGTTGCTGGGCCTAATAAAAATGGATGGTCCAGAGAAGTCTTGGTCTTAACCCTCAGAGTCTCAAACTCAGCTAAAGGGTTTTGACTCTCCTGGAGCCCTAATATCATACCACTTGTCTCATTTTATTTAAGCCTTCACCATACACTCATGTGGGAGATTGGGGATCTAGGTCAGGACCCAATAGGTTTGGTAGTCATGAATTCCTTCAGTTGTTCTTCACCAGCAAAGAAATAACAGAACTGACTCAAACTTGTGACCAAATGGACCCAGTAGATGTGTACCAAGTGTTCCATCCAACATCAAAATACACATTCTTCTCAGCTGCACATGGATCATTCTCTAAAATAGATCATATCCTTGCCCACAGAACATGCTTAAGTAAATACAAAGGAATTGAAATAATTCCATGTATATTACCTGACAATAGTGTGATAAAACTGGAAACTAATGATAAAAATGCCACAAGAATCCCATAAACACATGGAAATTAAATAACACTTTCCTAAACAACTGATGGGTCACAGAAGAAATTAAAGAAGAAATTAAACAATATCTACAATCAAACAAAAGTGCAAATACAAATTACTTGATCCCATGGGACACAATGAAAGAAGTCCTCAGGGGGAAATTTATTGTACTAAACTTCCATATCAGGAAAATGGAGCAAACACAAAGGACCTAATGCTGTACTTCAGACTTCTAGGAAAAGAAGAACAAGTCAAGCCCAAAGAAGGGAGGAAATTATAAAGATTGGAGAATTAATGCAATTGAAGCTAAGAAAATAATACAAGGAAGAACTTGGTGGAAGCCTGCATCAGGGGTAAGCTGCCCGGAACCTTCACTGTGGGCCTGCCCTGCCACCGGGAACTTAGCAGAAACCTGCATCAAGGGTAAGCTGCCCAGAACCTCCACCGTGGGCCCACCCTGCCACTGGAACTTAGCAGAAGCCTGCATCAGGCGGAGGCTGCCTGGAAACTCCCCTGTGGGCCTGCCCTGCCACGGGGAACTTAGCGGAAGCCTGCATCAAGGGTAAGCTGCCCAGAACCTCCACTGTGGGCCCACCCTGCCACTGGGAACTTAGCGGAAGCCTGCATCAGGCATAAACTGTCTGGAACCTTCACTGTGGGCCCACCCTGACACCGGGAACTTAGCGGAAGCCTGCATCAGGCATAAGGTGCCTGGAACCACCACCACGGGCCCAGCCTGCCACCAGGAACTTAGCAGAAGCCCACATCCGGGGTACACTGCCCAGAACCTCCACCATGGGCCCACCCTGCCACTGGGAATATTGAGGAGGCCCACCCAAGACTGAAAACTGCCCTGGACTGCTTCAGCTGGCCCTTTCCTCCCACCTGGAACATCAGAAGACTTCAGCAGGCTCCAGTTAGTGTGAAAAAAATTGGAACTTTGCTCCCAGGTGGGGAACCATGGACTACAGTGCATTAAGAGTATCAGTGTGGTGAGTATACCCCAAAAGGAGAGGTACACAGGGGATAAATAGGGCCAGTAGTAAAACCCCCTCCAACTAACTGTAAGACTTTGGTGTGTCTGAAAAGTGTGTGTGTGATTCCCCTCCTACACATAGAAAACATTGGGCAGAGTGAAAATGACAAAATGAAAAAGCAAAATGCAGTCTCAAACATATAGTTCACCAGAAGGAAGTATAGGAGACATTGGAATAGAGGACCCCAAAAGTAACACACTGGGAATCTCTGAAAAGATGGTGAGTGAAATAAAAAAAACAACTTCATCAGGCTAAGAGGAAATCAAATTAGAAGTACTCTCCCACGTAAAGATAGAAATAATAACTTTAGTAAAGGAGTTGTTGAATGCAGCTAAAGAAGAACTAGAGAAAAAAGTATATGAACATGGGAAACTGATTGAAACTTGGAATGAACAATATAGAAAACAAGCAAAATTCATGAAACAAACTCAAAGAGACATCCAAGAAACAAAAAATTCTATTGAAAGCATGCAAAAGTGCCTAAAGGAAGCAGAGGATAGGATTTCAGACCTTGAGGACAGGATCACATTTAGTGATCAGGAAAGGATAGAACTTTTAAAAATAACAAAGCAGCATGAAATGACAATACAGAAGCTTCATGATGATGCAAAGAGCAACAATATAAAAATAATTGGCATTAGCAAAGATACAAGAGTCCAGGCAAATGTCATACGTAAAATATTTACAGAAATAATAGCAGAAAATTTCCCAAACATGGGGAAAGAATCTGATATGCAGATAAATGAGGGATACAGAACACCAAACAGTCACAATCAACATAAATCCACACTCAGGCACATAATAATTAAGATCTCAGACATACAGCATAAAAACAAAATACTAAAAGCTGCCAGAGAAGGCACAACTCACTTATCAAGGAAAGCCCATTAGAATCATGGCAGACTTTTCAGCACAAACCCTCAAGTCAAGAAGAGCTTGGAGTGAGGTATTTCAAGCCCTGAAAGAAAACAACCTCCAACCCAAACTGATGTACCCAACAAAACTTTCATTCAAATTTAATGGAGAAACAAGATACTTCCATGAAAAAGAACAACTGAAGAAATTCATGTCCACCAAACCAACCCTAGAAAGAGTACTGACAGACATACTAGACAGAGATAAAAATGATCACAAGCCCCAAAACAGCAACAACAGAAAGAAACCACTAGGTAGGATAAGCAATTAAATAAGAGGAAAAGCAGAAAGAAACAACTGGAACATGGCAAAGTCGAGCCAGTACATATCAGTGATATCCATAAATATAAATGGCCTCAATTCACCTATAAAAAGAAATAGATTGACAGAATGGATCAAGAAGCAGGACCCCACAATATGCTGTATACAAGAAACACATCTGACCCAAAAGGAAATTCATACATTAAAAGTCAAAGGATGGAAAACAGTATTCCATGCAATAGGAGCCAAGAAAAAAGCAGGGGTAGCTATTCTATTTGCAGACAATGTGAACTTCAAACCTAAAATGATTAAAAGAGATAGAGAAGGTCACTACATACTTGTTAATGGAAAAATTCAAGAGGAAAAACTAACAATTATAAATATATACGTGCCAAATATAGGAGCACCCAACTATATAAGACAGATACTAATGGACATGAAAAACCAAATACACAAGAACACAATTATAACAGGAGATCTTAACAGCCCATTGTCACAAAGAGATAGATCAACTAGACAAAATGTCAGCAAAGAAATAACATAACTGAATCATACCTGTGAGCAAATGGAGTTAGTAGATGTTTACAGAGTGTTCCACCCAACCACATCAGAATACACATTCTTACCAGCTACACATGGGAAATTCTCCAAAATAGACCATATATTATCCCATAAAACATTCTTAAGTAAATGCAAAGGTATTGAAATCATGCCATGCATAATATCTGGCCATAGGGCACTGAAATTGGACATAAATGGCAAAAGAAATTGTAAAACCTGCATGAATACATGGAAATTAAATAACAGTCTTTTGAACAACCAGAGAGCTACAGATGAAATTAAAGAAGTAATAAAGCAATACCTAAAATTCAATGAAAATATAGAAACAACATACTGTAATCTGTGGGATGCAATGAAAGCAGTCTTAAGAGGGAAATATATAGCAATAAATTGTCATATCAAGAAAACAGAATGAGCACAAATAAACAACCTAATGCTCCATCTCAAGCTCCTAGAAAAAGAAGAGCAAGCTAAACCCAAAGCTCATAGAAGAGAAGAAATTGTAAAGATTAGAGCAGAAATCAATGCAATTGAAATTTTAAAAAATGCAGATAATTAATGAATCAAAAAGGTGGCTTTTTGAGAGAATAAACAAAATTGACAAACCCCTAGCTAACCTTATCAAGAGAAAGAAAGAAAAAATCCAAATTCATGCAATAAGAACTGAAAAGGGAGAAATTACTACAGATCCCATGGAAATATAAAAGATCATGAATACCTACTTTGAAAATCTCTACTCACATAGAGTGGAAAACACAGAGGAAATGGACAGATTTCTAGAAACATATGAACTACGAAAGCTCAACCATGAAGATATAGCAATTTTGAACAACCCAATATCAGCTATTGAAATTGAAGACATAATTAAAAACTTACCAACAAACAAAAGCCCAGGTCCTGA